>PNEQ01117910.1:0-16092 GCA_003012365.1 Medauroidea extradentata
GCAGCGGACCAGTGGACCTGCAGTCACATCTACCTTCTCTGTTTCACACTCCACTTGGGTGGTCACGGAATGACCTGGAGGGGGAAGGGACGTGAGGTAGTGGTGGTGAGAACGGAATGTGCTGCAGCAGATGATGACTCACTGCGCTGTTGCCAGCTAGTCAGCTTGGAATACAACCCGGCGCTGGCGCCTGGCGGCCTGGCCGGCAGCCGGCACGCGGCACTACATGTGCACGTAAACACACGTTAAGCCAGCTGGTCATCGGCGAATCACAGGAATATTCTTAATATTTCTACGCAATATTAATTAATGTTAACAAGTCAGTCCTGTTAACAAATGCAAATGCAACTTTTTTCCCCACATAATTTTTTTTTTTTCAATTTTTTTAAAATCACCTCATTATGGCCACACCCCATTTTTTTGGGGCAAAAGTTTGGTCAAATATGTGCGGCCATTATGCGAGTAAATACGGTATTTGTTGCTATTTGGTTTGAGGCGATCACGCCATGCAGCAGCAGCAGCCGCCGGCCATACCGTGCCAAGACACTGCGGCAAAGTGACTGAGTTTTGGACGATACTGCGGCGGCCGAGTTACGTCCCCCGCAAACTTACTTTGTGTTGATTGCGAAGGGCACAAGCCAACATTTGTAAATAATACATGATTGAATTAATACAAAACGTTAATATTCCCTGTTGTAACAAGTTGATGCAATTTTAGGGCACTTTTTTTGTTTTGGGAGGTCAAAATCGACCAAACTCGTTGACAGCGAGGTCTCGGCAATAGCGAGGTTCGAACCAGGAACCGTAACACCTCGTTATAACGGGACTCTACTGTATTTAATAGTAAAACTTACTTGCTAAGAAAAAATAAACATGGACATTTTCGTACAAAAAGAATTTATTTAGTCGGCACCTTGAAAAAAGCATGTTTTTTACATGAATAGGCCAACAACATGAACCGTGTTTACCCACAAATTATGTTAAAATAAATGGTAGGTAACACATACATTTTTTTTCTGTAGTACTGTACTTTACTGTGGACAAATTACCAGCTTCATACTTAGCAACTGTTTTTTGTAAACATGCCAAGCCAAGCAGCTGGGCAGGGGTCGTTGCCAAGGCTGAATGTTATTTTCCAGTTCCCGTCTTACTAACCAGTTGTCAACGATCATTACGAGCCGGGCTTTTTAATCCCCACGATGCAATGTATTAAATATACGCACAGAATATTAAACTAACACCTCATAAGAATCACGAACACTAGAAAGGCCTTAGCTCACAACATGGCCGTCCACTGTTTAGGTTGCTGGTACAGGTCGACTGGTAACAGTGTGGATGTAAAATAGTTACATTATAGAAATGACACAATTTGAATAGAATAAAATAGTTAACTGACTAATCCTGGACACGGAGCCGTGTTTTTATATTTCGGTTCGTACTAAATGCTTACTAATTTTTCACATACACTACTCACTATTTTCAACGTCGGCGATGGAAGGAACTGATTTGTTGTTCAGGGCTGCCACTACTGCTTCACCCGGCCATACAATCACATCCAGTTTTTTAAATGGTGTGTTATTCTGGCACGTGTTACAAATTGTTATGTTCCAGTACTATGCCCTGGGGCAAACACTTATCCCCGCGCATAGGGAATGCGCCAACGGTTGTGACGTCAGTGCGGACCCGGCCATATAGGCGCGGTCTCTCAAAAGGGAGAGACGAGTGTCGTCATCGCCGGGTTGCGGGGTGGACAAGAGAAGCAGTTCCACGGAGGCCACCGTCGCTCCCTAGCGAGGTCAGGCCAGTGGCATAAGAAACAACACGAGCGGGCCTAGGTGCGAGGGAGCATCGAAGGCGCTTCGCTTCGCCCCAGGAGTCGGACCGAAATCGAGACGTCTACAGAGAAACAGTGGTGAGTGCCCAGACTTGGAGTCGCATGACCCCCCCCCCTCCCCAAATCCCGCGGTAGGACTGGCCATTTAGGGCCTACTAGGTAAAGGAAGGTTCAAGCAATTGTATGTATATATTGTGTGCACTAAGCAGGAATAAATAAAGCTGCCAACATTAGTGAGTGGAGCCTACCGTATTTGAGTTACATGAAACCCCTACCAACTGTGCAACCCCTTACAGGTCTGCTAGGAGAGTAGCCAACGACAGGGTAGGTCCGAAGAGCTGAAGGAACCCGGAGGACCAAAGTAAAGGAGTTGTAACACTGGTGGAGGCGCCTTTCGCTCCTCACCTCTCGCAGCCAAGCCACCATCCCCCCAAATTAATCAACTTAAAATTTAGTCAAATTATTAAATTTATTAATTTCCCCACCCTCCCTACCATGTTAGTGAGTAATTGCATGCTGCATTAGGTGATTAGACTTAGAGGGTGCTATAGTTAGCAGTAAGTAGAGTGTTGTACTAGTAATAGTGTAGAGTTGCAAATCATAACTCCAGTGTACGGCAGAAAGTCACTGTCATTAACGCAGGCAGTAAGAAACACAATGACCAGTTGTACATGAGCAGCAAAAAGAAAAAGAGTTTTGTCGCCTCAGCAAAAAAACTGTTTAAGGCAGCAACTATAGACCTCTCTGATGTAGAGCGAGAACTTGCTTCCAGGGCCGTAGATCCTGCTCAAAATTTCAATAGGTTTATATATAGTGTCGATAGGCTATTGGAAGAGAATCCTAATATACCAAACGAAATAAATAGCACTAGTACCAGGATAACTAGGAGTTTAGTATCGAAAATCGTGGAAAAAGGGTTAGTTCCGAACCAGCAGGAAACAGTCGAGTACGACATATAGGAGGTCCCTTTCATAATTTAGACGACACAGTAAACTCAGTAGAGGAAAATTGTGACATACGGGATATAACGTATGTAAACACGGTGGTCGGAGTAGGAGTAAACATGAGTAACAGTATGGTGGACCATGAACGAGTCACGGTGGTTGTCCACCAAGCAGAGCAAATTCCGGTGTTTTCAGGGAATCCCACTGAGGACATTGAAGAATTTTTGGAAAATTACACTGCAGCTTCCGAAATTAGTGAGTGGAGTGAATTAGAAAGGTGTAGGAGACTTAAATTTTATTTAAGAGATACAGCAAAAAGATGTTTGGAAAATTTGGGGTAGAAGACGCAACCAATTATTGTAAAATAGCCAGAGGTAGTGAATAGACTAAGGAAAACTTTCACGCCAATAGATAATTTACAAAAATTTAGAGAACTCTTGCACACAAAACAACAGAAGGTAGGTGAATGTTGTATGTCACATTTGGAGGACATGTGCTACGATAAACAGAAATACAATCCTAACATGAAAGAAAGTGAATTTCTAGAAATAGTTTGGAAATCCCTGCTGCCATCCATTGTAGATAAAATCATAGGGTTGGAAAATGAAACCTTCGAACAGATCAAAATAAATGTAAGCAGAGTCGAATTAGGTATCAGGCTGTAGCGTTGCAGGACAGGGGATTTTATTTCATCTGGTGAATTAATGTCTTATGTGATCCTCATTTTCTAATATGTTTAAATTTGTAAGATAATTTTCAGTGGTCTCGGTTTCGGAAAGGGAGAGTAGAGACACAGTCATTTTCCTGAATGTTCTAGTTAGGGTGTAATGTTTATAGTTATGGCCAGGTGGCCTTGGTAGGAGGCAATAGCTTTGTTTTCTTTTTGTGTTCTAGTTTTTTCCGCTGGAGTTTTGGCGCAGTTTGTTTATTGAATGCGTAGTTGATAATTATGCCCTAGAATGAATGACGAAGGTCACGCCACCGAGAACCAGCCAATGAGAGCACAGCGTGTGGCGCCCCTTCGCCCTTCGTTCTGGAATGTTTGCCTCCGCCATGTTGAAGAATATGTTGTGACGCGATCCAGAGCGGACGTGCGCGGGGCTGCGGCCCAAAACACTATAATATGTAGTGTTCTGTTTCATTTGGTTTTTATTGATGCTGTGTTTCTACTTATAACTTTCTGTGAACTGGACCTACCGTGCCAAGACCGTGATAATGTATTTCGTGCCGATGTAAACAGTAATATAATAAATCAGAAATAGTGGAAAATAGTAAAGTATATTATTTCAGGACGAACCTCTTCTTTAAAAATCTGACGGTGACTGTGAAAATTCAAAATTTGGTCTAAAGCATGACATAACCTACAAAATTAGTACTAATAAATTTGGGAGTACGTGACCACCAATCAAGAGATATGTTCCAGCGTATAACCTTGCTTGTTTTGGCTGGGTTATTCCCGAGCTAGTACACTGGTCTAGGAGGATTGGTGTGCTACATTTGTGACGAGTGGAGCTCAGGTACTTCCACAAGAACGAAACATTACATTTGGCTGCCCAAGTGGGGCGAGCAGCTGGTTCCCAGGTATCAACTCAACGCGGACGACGTGAGAGGGTGCCGAGGACGAGGCAGTCTGCTGACCTATGGAAGAACCAACGACCCGGGAAAGAGGAACGGGACAACGAGGGAGCAACACGCCATGAACAGCAAGTTAAACAAAGTATCTTATTATATGTTGTTTTTTATGTATTTGTGTTCCCCTGACTGTTGTTTGTTTATGGGGGTAAATTTCAAGGCCTTCGGGCTGTTTTTGCCCTCTGTAAATTTGTTGTAAATAAATAAAATAAATAAAAATAAAGAACAGTGTTACAATTATAAAAAATGCAAGGGCCATGTAGGAAAACATTTTAGTGTGGCGAGAAATGTTTATGAGATTGTGTTTGTAAGCATTGTTGTTCGGTGTAATGTTAGAATATAGCATAGTCAGTATGTCAGACGAAGAACAAGAACGTAGGGGTTTTCCCAAAATGCAAATAATTCAAAATTAGAATCAATGATGAGGGATTTTCTAGCAGAAGTGGCAAAAAAATTTGACATATTGCAAACAGGGCAAACAGAATTAAAACAACAACTAGCAGAGGTCCAGGGTAGTATCTGATCAGGAGTAAATGTACTGAAGGACGAGAAAAATCAAGTGAATGAAAAATTAGAGGAAATTACACGAGATGTAACAAACAGGGTAAATGATGAAACAAGGGGGGTAAAAAACCAAACAAATAGTGATAGCGTGTGTCAAAAACCAGATAACAGAGTAGTAAACACTATTGAGGATGTAACAAATTCAGGTAAAAATATGAATTCATCAAAGGGAAGAATTCACCGAAGGAGACCCACATGCAGGAATTATGTAAGCAAGGAAGAGAAAAAAATGATACAGGTGTTGGAGTGTTTGTGTAATGAGAATGTTGTCTGTAACTATGATTTAAGGAATAGGGGGGTCAGAAAGGTACTGAGGTACAGACGGGGGAAAAGGTAACCAGAAAAGTGAAAACAGTATTGTCTCGAGACCCAGGCAAGGGTTTATTTGTAAGGGAAACTGTGCAAGAAGGGAAATGGGACCAAGGGTCATGTGACGGAAAGGAAAATGTAGAAAGAGGAACTAAAAGTTTGGCTGAGTTGATCAGAAAGGTACTAAGGTTAAGGAAGGTGTGCAGGAAGAGGTGGAAAGTGAGTAGTGCTAAGGAGGTGGTTAGGGTTGTGCCGAAGGGCTACAAATACAGGAAGAAATTGTTAGTATGTATTTGATCCTGTAATCAAGGGACATAAGAAAATGCAAGCTTAGGAGGCTGCATTAGAGCAGGACAATAATGTGCACATTAAGATAAAGTAAATTTTATGAGTTATTGTTTATGATAAATTGATGGTAGTGAATTTATTGTGTTTGTTGAAGTTTTCATTGTATTCTATTAATGTTTCAAGGTCAAAGATAATTGTGACTGACTGTGGGAATTGTTAGTGCACACATGCCACAATTGCGTGATATTTGTACTGCCTTTCATGATACATTTTGTCTTCTTCACAACACTTACACATAGTAATTTTAATATTTCAAGTAATTTTTCTTTCTTAATTTTATCGATGTTCTGATAAGTTTTTTTTGCTAATGACATTGTTTACACTCATGGATGATGGTTGCCAGGCAAGACCACACCTGAGTATTCTTATTTTCTTACATTTATAGACATAAATACTCTTTGAGCACTGATCATTAAGGTTGTGAGTTGTTACTGGGAGAGTTGATGAGAATTTGATATTAACTAAATAAATATGAGCAAATTGTTTTGAAAGTAGCTGGCTTGGGTTGAATCTGTTTTTGTAGCCATGTATTGGCAAATAAGTAATATTTGTTCTATGAGATGAGATGAGCAAGTGTCCCGCCGTTGACCAATGGACACACATAGAACCAGTTTTTTTTGGCACCTTGAGGGTGGCCATTTTAATGTAATGTAATATGTAGGTAGGAGGAGGCCCAACCTAGACTATTTTTTATTTTTTAACTTATGATGGAGAGATGATAAGTGAAGTTAAAGTACAGTAAATGGTTTGAAGTAATTGATGTGTTACTCTTTGTGAAGTTTTGTAATATTGCATTTTGGGTGCATTCTGTATTTGTAATGTTGCATGAGTGATCAGTGTTGCTGACAAAAACACTTAAAGCAATTGTTTGGCATTGTGGTTATGTGTGTTCTGCGAGAACCTGCCAGCCCAGTCACATACCAATACAGTCACATATATTATCTACTAAATAGTAATCACTTTCAAGTTGTTTTTTTGATATTGGGAACATAGACCCAAGAGAAAGACTATAAAGAAAAAGAGCATTTTGTAGGATATGAAGTAACACAAAGTGATGTTTCGGAATCAAAATTGCAATGTTGAATATGTTGCGAGGATATTAGGGTAGTCTGTAAGGGTGAATGGTTTAATCAGAATTTGTAAACTAATTTTATTAGTGACCAAATTTGTAAAAGTATTGTAAGTAATGTTTTCATGTATTGTGGTCAGGCAGTAGTCTGACCCAGTTTCAGAGAGTGATCAGTTGTTTGGACACAGCAATGTTTACAAAATATAATTTAAGTTTTTTTTTGTTTTTTCTTTAGTTGCTGAGAATGACATGAGAAAGGTCCAATGTACTTATACTGGTATTATTTTGTTTTGGTATAATATTATATGTGAATTCTTGAAGGTTAATAAATGAGGAAGCAGGGTAACTATTTCAATAGTAAAATCTCAAGTTATAGTTATATGTTGTGGAAGTAGTGTATTGTGTTGGGTCCAGTTCAAGGTGCCATAATGTAAGTGGATTTAGGATTGTAACATTGGTTTAATGGATCCTCTAGTATAATTGAGAACACAGATTTATCTTTTAAGGATTAAGATAAATATTGTAATTATACATATGTTGGAAATGGACTGACATGAGGGAAGGTGTTTGTTCATGATGTAATAATAAGTTGATGTGGTTGGAACAAATTTTGAACTCTATTTTAAATGGAATTTGAGCTACATGCAGGGTAACAAATGGATTCAGTGTTACAGTCATTGGACATTTGTAGTAATTGATGATTTGTATGTTATGAGGCTATTTTAAGACTTATGGAAAGAAAATGATCTAAAGTCAATTTGTTTAAAGTATTGAGAATTTGTGTAAGGTTCAATAGCCCTAATGTAGGCACTTGTAAATAATGAGTATGGGTTTATGGTTCCAGAGAACCATATATGATATTCACAGTGTCAGTGAAAATTGTTGTAATGACTTTGTTTAGGGATGTATTCTGTTGAATGTTAAAATTCTATGTAAATGCTAGATGACGATGTTGAATGATGAACAACAAATAGTAGTGTGTTGGAGCTTCTATTTAATGGACAATTACAGACTGAGCTTAGGAACCTTTCAGCCAAAATTTTGGCAATTTGTACTGGAAGGTTGGGGGGGTAATGTAGTGTTGCAGGACAGGGGATTTTATTTTATCTGGTGAATTAATGTCTTATGTGATCCTCATTTTCTAATATGTTTAAATTTGTAAGATTATTTTCAGTGGTCTCGGTTTCAGAAAGGGAGAGTAGAGACACAGTCATTTTCCTGAATGTTCTAGTTAGGGTGTAATGTTTATAGTTATGGCCAGGTGGCCTTGGTAGGAGGCAATAGCTTTGTTTTCTTTTTGTGTTCTAGTTTTTTCCGCTGGAGTTTTGGCGCCGTTTGTTTATTTAATGCGTAGTTGATAATTATGCCCTAGAATGAATGACGAAGGTCACGCCACCGAGAACCAGCCAATGAGACCACAGCGTGTGGCGCCCCTTCGCCCTTCGTTCTGGAATGTTTGCCTCCGCCATGTTGAAGAATATGTCGTGACGCGATCCAGAGCGGACGTACGCGGGGCTGCGGCCCAAAACACTATAATATGTAGTGTTCTGTTTCATTTGGTTTTTATTGACGCTGTGTTTCTACTTATAACTTTCTGTGAACTGGACCTACCGTGCCAAGACCGTGATAATGTATTTCGTGCCGATGTAAACAGTAATATAATAAATCAGAAATAGTGGAAAATAGTAAAGTATATTATTTCAGGACGAACCTCTTCTTTAAAATTCTGACGGTGACTGTGAAAATTCAAAATTTGGTCTAAAGCATGACATAACCTACAAAATTAGTACTAATAAATTCGGGAGTACGTGACCACCGATCAAGAGATATGTTCCAGCGTATAACCTTGCTTGTTTTGGCTGGGTTATTCCCGAGCTAGTACACTGGTCTAGGAGGACTGGTGTGCTACATTTGTGACGAGTGAAGCTCAGGTACTTCCACAAGAACGAAACGTCGCAAGGCGGTATACACTCAGTGCATCCAGGCGGGACAAGTGAACCACGGGCAGAATAGGTTAGATAAGGACATTGACAAAATTAAAGAGGAGCTAGGGAAAATTACACTGCAAGGAAAATATGAAGCAAATGACGCTAAGCCTAGTTACAATCGGGGAAACAGTTACAATATAAATTACGTTGCCAGTCGGAGAAGCAATAATACTAGCTTCAGGGGGGCAAAAGCTTACAGCCAGTATAGAGGTAACAACTACCAAAATAAGGGGGACAGATTAGCCTATGCATATGACAGAAATAATTCCCAGCCAGTAGTCATTATAGAGCGAGAGGTAAGATCTGGAAATAACAGGGGAACATTTAGTAAAGTAGGAAGTCATAAAGAAAACAAGAAATATAAAAATTACAGAGAATAGTCCAGAGCATACGGTAACAAAGTTTCCAGGCTCAATAGCGGTAGAATAAGTAGTTACATGAGCAACGGTAGTTACAAGTCAAAAAAACTAGGTGACGAGGGGGTATGGCGTGTGACCCCTGTCAAATATAGAACATACACGCGTAGTGAGGATGAAATGTCAAATAGTAGCGCAAATAGCGAATACTATGGAAACAATGAGTCAGAGATAGAGGCTACCAGTAGTAGTGACGAATCATATTACAGTGGCACAGAACAGGAAGCCGAAGCCAGTATTATAAGCAGCGAGGCCGATCAAAGTAACTCCGAACAGGATTCGGACGGCTTTTCGTCTGACCACGAATTTGAAAATAGTGAATCAGGTCATAAGGATAAGTATGCTAAGGCGCAACGTTCACAATCACATAGGTTACAGTATAAGGAAGTGGGAAGAGATGAGAGAACAAAATATGTGAAAATAGCGAGTAGGAATGCGAGACCAGATGATAGATGTATTTCTACAACAAAAAGTGTAGAATACGTCAATAGGAATGAAATTAGTAACATGCCACCCAGAATTAGATCACAAATATTCTTTGCGCAACCAAGTTACAGACACAATAAATGGAAGCAATGCACCTCAGTACAGGAAACGCGAGGGCAGCGAAAGCTAACACCAAAACATCAAACACAGGTAGTCGACAAACTAGGTGATGTTAATAAGAAAAACGCAGAATTACATACACACTCACCGGCGGCAAGTATTGACAGCGCGCAGTGTAAACAGTTGCAATCGGGAAAAGTGCCGAACAAGGTAACACAGAAAGCAGGGCCACGCAGTGAAGCACAACAAACATGCGCTCTATGTTTACACACCGGACATCACAGCCGAGAATGTGATTTATTTCCAAAACCAGGAGTTTGAATTCAGGACAGACATTGCGGGGAGATTTAAAAACTACAAACAAACATTTGAACTAGAACTGCTCAAACTGTTTGTAAGCAGGGCAGCCACGGGCAATTCCGAGGGCGACAAACAACGTCGCGGCGGCAAGGACGTGGTAGAGGCACATGTAGAAAAATGGCGTCAGCAAGGACATGAGGACAGCACTCACACCGCGTCAGCTGGTGGTTACAGTGGACGGGAACGTAACGTAAGCAAGCAGGCACGCGTGACTGCAGCTTGCGAAAAGTCAACAACACCGAGGGTGTTTATCAACATTAAAGGGAAACAATACCACGCACTATTGGATACAGGTTGTAGAAGTTGTGTTGCAACGACGGTAATAACAACGCAAGCAGTTTTGCCAATTCAAGAGCAGTTCAAGCTCATAGGGGCAACAGAGGAAATACAGGGACCAAGGTACAAGGCCGAACTGAAGCTAGGGATATTAGGTAACACATATACACAAGAGTTCCTCATAATAGATAACCTCAAAGTATATGTGATTATTGGATGTGATTTTATGCGTAAATATTCAGTAATACCTTTCCTGAATCACAGAATGATGTTCATAAATAGTAGAGACAATTCGAAAATTTTGCAAGTTCCGTTGGAAGACATTAATGATATACAAGAGAATGTAGCAGGTATAGGTTATTGCATTAACAGGATTGAGAGTCTGAAATCGGAGGGAGTAATTAAAATGGAATCACAGATAAATAAAAAAAACCTTAGTAGCGTACAAAGGAATAAAATAATGGCAGTAGTAAATGAATACAACGATCGGTTTGCAGATAAAATTACAGACCTAACTGAAGCAAAGAACTTTGAAATTAAATTAGATACGCTGTCAGAAAAACCGGTGCATACTAGGCCGTACAGAGTTAGCCCGAAAATAAGAGAGGAATTGGTCAAGCAAATAGACAAAATGAAAGCAGCAGGTATCATAGAGCCCTCGCAATCACCATATGCGGCACCAAGCCTGGTAGTTAAAAAGAAAAACGGTGGAATGAGAGCGATAGTTGACTTTCGTCTTTTTAACAATCAGTTACAAAAGGTAAGATACACGTTGCCCAGAACAGAAGATATATTAAATACCTTGCTAAAATCTAAGTATATTACATCACTAGATTGGTTTTCAGGGTTCTACGCCATTCCCGTCAGAGAACAAGACAGACATAAACTAGCATTCACGGTAGATGGAATTGGGTTGTTTCAGTATAGGAGAATGCCTATGGGACTTAGCACTTCTCCCCAATACTTCCAAGAATTTATGGATACATTGTTAGGTCCGTATCGGTGGAATACAGCGTTGGCATACATCAATGATCTGTTTATAGTAGGTGACACGTTTGAAAATCATGTGCAAAACATAAAAATAATTTTGGACAGATTAAGACAGTTTAATGCCAAAATAAACAGAAAAAAATGTTTATTCGTGCAAACAGAAATTAGGATTTTAGGCCACTATATTACACCAGAGGGTATTAAAACAGACCCGGGGAAACTTGAAGCAATTAAACAAATGGCTCCGCCGGCTAACGCAAAGCAACTGAGATCTTTTCTAGGGATGACTTCATATTTGCGAAAGTATATTCCTAACTATGCAGCGAAGGCCGAACCATTAGTTAATTTAACTAAAAACAATGTTGAATACAAATGGGATAAAGAACACCAAAATTTGTTTTTAGAGTTAAAACTAGCATTGGAAATAGCTCCAATCTTAGGAAAATTTGAGGACGATAGAACAACAATTTTAGCATGCGACGCGCCTCAGACAGTTATAGGAGCAGTCCTAATGCAGGAAGATGTAGATAAGAAACGACACATAATAGCATTTGCGTCAAAAAAATTATCGGCAAACGAAACAAGATGGTCAACAACTGAGAGAGAGTTAGGAGTTATTAATTACTTTTGCGCGTACTTCAGACAGTACTTATATGGCAGCAGATTTGTTATAGAAGCAGATCATGCTAGTTTAAGATATCTTAAGAGCATGGTTGAAAATAACTTGCGTATTCAAAAGATGGCAATAGGACTGGCAGAGTATGATTTCGAAGCAAGAATTGTAAAAGGCAAATTGAACACATTACCAGGTGCGCTAAGTAGGGTACCAAATATGGGTGTCACTAAAGTGGTGGACATTGTTGTAAATAAAAATACGTATAAAGTAAAAGAAACTTGTCACAAAACAGAAAACATATTCCAGGTGCTAGCAGAAGGCATATTCCAGGCAGTTGAGAAAAGTAATGAAATAGAAACCGGTGTATACAAATACGTGAATACAAAATGAAGTAACCTTAACGAGCATTTTAAGAATAGCGCTGGTGAGGCACTAGACAAAGCAACGGTGTTGACAAGCATTAAAGAACATAGAGAAATACAGTTGCAGGGAATCTTGAGAAGTGTAGTAGAAGTGTTTCAAGTTAGTGTAGAAGTTTTAAGAGAAGGTTCTGACAATAAAATTAAATATACAAGCACTGACCCAGTTTTTGAAGTCAAAATAATTGAGGAATCCGTAGGCAGTAAAATATTTTACACAACTGTTTATAACCATGAACAAGAGTTTATTCATATAGATTCTAAACAAGGAACACTAGTACGTAGTATAAGCCAGGGACAAGCACAAACACAATCGCCGTTATAGGTGAATATTCAAAAGACCCACATGTGACGAAACTTAAAGTGGCACTAACGACACCACAAGTAGCAGAACCTAAGTATAGGAAATTAGCCAGGAGATACAGCATTACCGACAATGGTAAAATATATTACAAACTACATACACCCACGGGGGAAAAGAGACTTACGTTAGTACCTAAATATTATCAGGGTGAGATAATAACAGCCCACCACGATGTGTTGCTAGGCGGTAGCCATTTTGGGGCATTTAAGACGTTAGCCAAAATAAGACAGGCGTATCACTGGGATACTATGGCCAAAGACGTGAAGGACTATGTAAAGAAATGCATTACATGTCAGCGCATAAAAGATACTAATCAAAAGCCTATAGGGAAATTAACTCCCATATCACCACAAGGTATGCTACGAACATGGAGCTTAGATGCAAAAGGACCACTACAATGAACTAACAAAGGAAACAAATACATTTTAGTAATGGCTGAATTCGCGTCGCGCAACATAGTAGTAAAAGCAGTTAGGGCAATAGACGCGACTATACGTGCTGAGTTTATTAAAGAAGTAATTCTAAAATTTGGTTGTTCAGAGCAAATATTAACAGATAGAGGTACTTCCTTTAATAATGAATTAGTAGTAACACTTCTAAACAAATTAAACATAAAAAAGCTGAAAACAACAGCTTACAACCCACGTTGTAATGGGTTATTAGAAGCTGTAAATAAAACGTTAGGAATACAACTGATAGTGTGCACGCATGAAGATCCTAAAAACTGGGATCAATACATTGATTTTATTTCCTTTAATTTCAACACTACGGTAAACACAACCACGAAGTTCACACCGTTTTACCTAATGCACAGTATGGAAGCGGTACAGCCGACTCACGCTATATTAGGTGAATATGCAGACAGGTTTGAAGAATGGCTACGGAAATTGACTGACACTAGAGATAAAGCTAAGGTAAACTTATTACAGGGTCAACAACTACAGAAAGCAAATTTCGAAAGAAATTTTAAGGAAAATACCTTGCAAGTAGGGGATTGGATATGGGTCAAAAATCATAACAGACACAAAGCTCTGGCCTTCAAATATTCAGGGCCATACAAAATCAATAAAATAATACCATCCACTGTGCAAATAAAAAAAGGAACACGAGGGGGACAGGAACAGTTCGACACTGTTAGTACACGTCAGGTAAAGTTAGCTAATGTTAGATAATAATATATTTTTCTTCTTGCAGGTGCAGAGGAACGACAAAGAGAACGGCACTTACAGGAAGAGGTGTCATGTTATGTTGTCTGTGGGCAACACTGTGCGTGACCGCAGAACTGTCATATAGGACTTTCTCTGGGCTTTACTGGAGAGAGATACAAGCTAACATAGTTTACGAAGAAAGTTTCCCGCTGACATATTACATTCCACTTGTAAAACCGGGCAAAACTGGAACAATTGATATTTGGATACACGCCCTCGTTTCCAAACGAGGAAAGTAAGCCTTTTGAGATGGAGAGCAGGGTTTTAATGTACTCTCAACGGTCGATTATTCATACGCCCTTACGGGGACAGTTGTACTGTTAATTGCCTCAAATATTTATATCTTCATAAAATTGGTAAGAGAGTCTGCACTCCTAGTTGCGGTTACAAAAGAGAGGCATTGTGAAGATTGACTCCAGTAAAGACCTTACCAGAAAGTGCCTACTTAACAATTAAATCCAGCACAGCTCAGCACAGACGACCGACAACACCGGCGCATGGCACGAGTGCCAGAATTGCAACTTTTATCCACAAACAGCAGGTTGCAAGTTACATTGCAGCGATTCACACGTGGACCAGAATGGTTCTGTAGATACAATACACAGTAATAGCAAGCTTGCGATTAATTAAAGTAATGTTTCGCCTGAGAAAACAGCGGATAAGGCCTTCGACAACAGGTTCCGAAGAAGGTCACTAGAGAATGACACACGACATAGGACCACGCCGGCGCGCGCGCAATACAAACAATACCCCGGGGTTATAATGGTGAACACCATGGTAAATCATGTAATATTAAAACATCACAACTAAAACTGTATTTCATATAAGCCAACCAAACATGTAATTAAGTTCACAAACTAGTAGGTAACATGATGATAACTGCACGTAAATTATGGACCGCAATCATTATTGTGCAATAAAAGAAACATTTATTAGTGGTAATTATAGTAAAATTCATAGTTTCAGCTCGTAGGCTTAACAAAACAGGTAAGGGGTACTAAGTAGGTAAGGTAATATTCACTTAAGGACACTAAGTATTGTGAAAAAAAAAAAAATGTCTGCATTCATCTAAAGGGGAAATTAGCAAAAAAAATGAGAACTCTGTTAGTGTGTAAAGACTGAGAAGATTTTTCAGGGCGGACTGACTGGCAAGCGCGCATAAACTAACCCAATCCCATCCACAGAAGCGGTGAGCGTACATTTCGAAAGAGTTTGTTTTAATAAGGGGTTCAGGGGTGCAAGCATCGCTCTTCACCACTTCATTCCACGCCAGGTCACGAGGCCCTGAAGCAAGAAGTAGTTAGCAGATAGAATTGTAAGGAAATGCATATTACAAATGTCATAGTTAGTAGTATTGGTTAACATGTGAAAACTGTACCCTCAAGCACTGAGTGTTTTGAAAACAAAAATTTTGTAATGTGTTTTGTACCCTTCCTTATGTGTGTTGCTGCAAAATTTCAATAACAGGTCTGGGGACATAATTGAGTTAATCATTGGGGGAGAAATACGAAACAAGGGGCACCGTAACAACCCAATAAGTGCGCAAGGACAGTCCGGTAGGTTGTTATGCAAGTCATACACCACTGCAACATAATTTTGGGCTACCGCGACCGCAAGGAAGAAGTCTTCACTGCGACTTGATTGCTGCTGGCAAAGGCACCTCACAGCTCTCTCGCACCGCCCATTCACAGCACCATCGGCGCTTACGACGGCTGAGGACAACCATCAGACTTGACAAGGGAGGTACTGTTATGTCCCAGTACTATGCCTTGGGGCAAACACTTATCCCCGCACATAGGGAATGCGCCAATGGTTGTGACGTCAGTGCGGACCCGGCTATATAGGCGCGGCCTCTCAAAAGGGAGAGACGAGTGTCGTCATCGCCGGGTCACTGAGTGGACAAGAGAAGCAGTACCACGGAGACCACCATCGCTCCCTAGCGAGGTCGGGTCAGTGGCATAAGAAACAATGTGTCGTGTGGTAGGTGCTGTGTAAATAGTTATGTGTACTGAATGACATGGAAGTGTGTTGTGTAAATAGTTAAGTGTATATGATGACAGGCAATGACGGTTACAACGGTTGGCAGAACTGACTGGGAGGACAGGCTGCAAGATGGCTGGTGTTGTGTAGATCGCGCAATCGGTATTCGGTAACTCGCGAGTCCAGACGAACGTACGAGTACGGGCGGTAATTCAAACAGTCATGCAGA
>PNEQ01117917.1:0-72245 GCA_003012365.1 Medauroidea extradentata
GACGTCATGCGAGTGACCCCTGTACTTGGCGTGAGACAATTCGTAATGTGACGTCATGCGAGTGACCCCTGTACTTGGCGTGAGACAATTCGTAATGTGACGTCATGCGAGTGACCCCTGTACTTGGCGTGAGACAATTCGTAATGTGACTTCATGCGAGTGACCCCTGTACTTGGCGTGAGACAATTCGTAATGTGACAATTTTGAATACCCGATGGACAAACACAAATTTACACCCACCCAGACCTGGGAATCGAACCCAGAACCCCCGCACCAAAGCCGGCCGCTCAACCAACTGAGCCACGGTGGGTCGGCTACCACTTGGCCACCTTATCACTTCGAAATTTGTGAACTCATTATAATCTACTACTTAACAAATTACTTGAATTGCGTGAAATACTTAAGAGTTTGCACAGTTTTAGCACTTCGAATATTATTTAAGATACAGTAAAATTCATTGCATACATTGGTAAAATATTGCTATACTTAAGTTAAAATGTGTATGTCGTAATTTGCTCTTTTACAGGTATTACAGTAACATAAAAATACAACTTAAAAACAATTCAGTAATTGCTTTGTAATATTAAAATGTATTCTACCATAATAATCTTAAAAAATAAATACAAACTCTGAGAAGATTTGAACCGAGACATAACCACCTATAGGTTACAAAGCCAAAATGCTAACCATACACCTAACTGTGCACACATATAACTTGAAGACTAAAACAGCTATAGTTAACAAACATAACAGCGTGTTTATGTTAACCTTTTTTTAAATTTGTGTTCGTATATGGAAGTGTTTAGTTACGTTTAATAAGCGAGGGTGTGAAACATATTGTGCATATATGTTTACACGCATCAAGCCACCCTCATCGTCCTCAATGTGGTTTATAATAAGTGAGAACTGAGGTAATAACTCTTTGCCGCACTTAAAACTATGGCTCTGACAAAACACTAATGTTATTACATCAAGCACGACGTTTAGAGAGCGGAGATTCATAAATACTGTGCCGATCTGTAATAAACGTAACCTCCACATTTCCGTCCGCCATGTTTGTTAACTAGACTTCCGATCGTGAAACAGATTTCGACAGCACAGTAGCACTCGAAACATTGCGATCGTTGATACACGACAATCGAAAGCTTTCGAGACACCATTTCTTACTTAGAATTACAAACTTCCCAAATATGATCGGAATCGAAACGCCACGATCGTAAACTTCGTGCCGAGATACTAAGAATAAACCCCCTGGTCTGATCACACAATGTAATACACTTCTCAAGCGATTGGACAGCACTTTCATGATCAGTTTGTAATCGGTATTGAGCAACGTTATCGGTATATAATCCATCACCGAGCAGGGTGTACGATGTTTCGGCACCAACGCAATGAGACCTTCACGTTGTGAGGAAGACAGTTCTGTATCCGTGAAAACTTAACGCACCATATCACCCACGGCGCGTCCTACAATATCCCAATATTTAACGTAAAATTCATAAGGGAGGCCGTCGAGGCCCGGTGACTTATTATGAGGAAGATTTTTAAGCTCTTCGAAAATTTCCGCATCAGTTACGTTAGCGCCCAATCTGTCCGCGTCTCCCTGGCCCAAAGTCGTCGATCAGTGTGTCAATATGTCCGGGAACTTCTCGCATTGAACTCGGTCAGGTGTGAACAAGTCTGCATAATAGTCAGTGAAGGCACTGGCGATCGCATGTTGGTTGCAATGTTCGCTACCATGAATATCTCTGATGTTTATTTATTTCCTTTTCACTCCAGAAGCCCACCACAATGTTTATAAAAACATATTAGGCAAGGAGCATGTCAATACAATACAATAGTGTGTGATCGCCAGCCGGCGTTGTAGTTTGCTCTGTTTAAACGACATATAGATGCTGAGCGGTTCTTCTGGTACTACGGATACGTCACGTAGAAGGTTTTTGGCTCTGCTGAGTTGACGAATATGGATGTCCAAAATTTTCCTTTTAATATCACAAATTAGTACTAACGTTGTCGGATCATTGCTGATACAATTTTGCCAATCGTTTAATATGGCGTCGTAAAAATACAGCGTTGAAGCCCGCTGTGCAGCAATCCTACGCGAGTGTTCCTGGAAAAATCTCCTTACTTTCGGTTTAACAAGAAAGTCCCACCACCTACGTGTATTTGCGTAGCGTTCCTTCCGGGCGAACCCACGTACGCCAGGCTACAGTAAAGTCAGCTTTAATGTCTTCAGCAGACAGTAACGACGCATTAAGTTTCCAATAACCCTTGCCACGGCGCCATATTTTCGTGGATTCTCGATACGTTATTTTCACCATGTGATGGTCACTAACTGCAACTGGTAGTACAGTGTAAGATATCACATCATTGTTGCTGGCGGAGTATACATTAAAAATCTATCTAAGCGTGTTTTACCCCCTAAAATAACATGACGACCATTGCACTGGAGAAATAGAACAATATCGTCTTTATAATAAACGTCTTTCTCCCATTTAACTTGACTACCAGAAGGCGCATCGATATTTACTAATCGAACGTCTCTTATGACTCCCGCAATAATACGACCATTGGGATGCTGCAGGACACTGTCCAGTTCGAATCCTGCTCGAGTTAGTATCGCCGTCCCACAATCCCTAAGGCCGACATTTGGATATACGTTCATAGAAACAAACTGTAAAATAGCTTCCGACACCACTTCTTGCAAAAATAGAATAGCAGTTGCGTTATGTTGCATTAGACGCAGTACCTCCTTGATTTTCGCACTATGTGACACACGGCACACATTAAGAGTTGCTATGGTGTGAACTGTGAGCATTAAAGGCGGAACTTTTTAGGGGAAACGACACATTTTTTTCTTTTTTGCCGTCTGCACCTCACGTTTAGTAATGTCTAGAGACACTGGAAAATCGCGAAAATGTTTAGCATTGCCTCCAATAGACTATAGTATATTAGCCGCGACACGTGTGAACAGTTTTGTGACGAATCGCACACGCTGTGTGTTCAAGATTTACAGTTATAACTGGACCTGCTGAAGAGAGAAACAATGCTTCAAATAAACCATAGCTAATATAGATACAAAACATTCAGTGTTATATACAGTATATTGGAACCTAGTAAATATTCAACGATTCCCGCGATTTTTCAGTGTCTCTAGTAATGTTTTATGAGTCATGTCTATTGGCACGAGAGCTCCACGGACGACTATCGCTTGCTTTAACATTTTCAGCGCCTTTACGTGTCTTACGTAACATGGCAGTGCCGTTGTCGTGGTCACTCTTACCTGCGTTTTCAGTATTGTCCTGCTTGCCCCCAGCAGATGGGAGCCGAGAAGACCCGGCAGGTGACGATGGCGTTGATGCTATACTGGGCTCCTCGCTGTTCAAGATGGCGTCATCAGGTCTTGTAGCTGCGTCCTCTTCGGGTACAGACGTCATCTCCTCTGAAGCGTCCGAGGCGGCGCACTGCTGGGCTCCTGGGTCGGCGATACCATCCTGGTGCTCGAAGTTTCCTGCGCCGCCATCGTCTCTATGTGACGGCAGCGTGTCTTGTTCCATGCCAGGAGATGTGTGGCTGCTCGAAGCGGCGTCTATTTCACTGCGAGTGCTTCCATCGTCGTGCTGGTCTTCTGTGTTCGCGTCCACGATGGTGGGAGTACCGCTGTCAAAACTGTCCACAGTATGTGTGATAGGTCCTAGACTTTGTTCAACTTCTTCTCTCCAATCGCATGGCTCGGTCAAGTGTCGTTTATGTTTGCTCATAGTGTCTTGAGGATCTGCCGTCAACGTCTCGTCGTGTAACTTGGGCTGTTGCTCGGTACCAGCTGATGTCTGAAGTGGCGGGAAGTCACTGTTTAAGTTTCGTCTTTCGTGAAGGAAGGATTGGGTGCCGTCCTGCAGCGGTGTCAGTATATCCATGTCCGACGTGTTCGTTTGTTTTGTCTTTCAATTTAGGACAATCTACTCTAATATGGCCGACGTCTTCACACAGACTGCAAGTCTTAGGCTGACCGTCGTAGAGCACGACTCCTTTATAACTGTCAATCCCAACATACGACGGTATGTCTTCTCAGTTCAATTTGCATTATTCGCACCCCTGTTTTAGTGTGATAGGGGTATGATATATGCCACATTTCTTCCTTCAAAGATATGACAGTACCATATGTACTAAGCCATGAAGTAATTTTCCCATTTTCAATTTCTACCGGCAAATTCAATATTCGTATCGCATTCATATTCGACATTTCACGATCTAAGGTGGCAGCTATAATTTCCCCTGTAGACGTCAGACGCGATGTACCTCCGGTCGTTTGCAGCATGTGATCGACATGTTTGCTGGACGTAAACTTTAGGAACACACAGTTCAAGTACCCGTCCAGTTGTATTGCTTCTAAGGCGTCTTCCGGGACTTTCAACTCTCTTCCAAGCCATACATGAATATCAATCGCCCGCGGTCGCGACGCGAAGGTAACAGGTACAGTATTCTTACGTGCACAATTCATTTTACCGTATCCGGGCACTGACTTACCTCACGCTGTTCGACCCGACGCGAGAGCACACGTGTGCTCGTTTCGACCGACAGCGCCCGACTGCCACTGAGCCAAGCGGTCGGACATGACTACTAGACCATGTGACTTATGCATCATTAGTCTTTATTAATTTGTATACATTCAACGTATAGTTCAGTAATAATTCTTTCTTTTTAAGTACGCAATTAATATAAAAATTCACTTTTTTCCAGAAAAATACTTTTCAGAGGTTGTGATCTTTGCATAAGTAATTTCAGGCGAACTAACAATTTTTGTAGGCTATATATTTTTTCTATTTTTTTACAAACAAAATCCTTTTAACATTAAAAACTAATAAATTTACATGAAATACTTTTCAACATGTACAAAAGTTTGTACAACTACGTGCCTAGTCATATTTTACAAAATAATTTACAGTGCAGGAACTGTCGGAATAGGTACAAAGAATTCCTTTGTAGTACTACAAAGTTTACCTTTGTAACTTCATAAAATAATACTTTTACAAAGAAAAGATTTGTACTTTTACAAGGATTTGTAAAAGTACAAAGAATATCCTTGTAAATTTTACAAATTTTTTTAGAGTTTACGTAAGTTCATAATGTACGCACTTTGAGTATGTGCTTTTAATAGAGCCGCGATTATGTCACGAAACATTTCTTTTGCTCCATTTTGTTTCAATGCCGTACGTGCACGTTGGCAGCTTTGCTTCATGGTTATTGGCAGCGTGTCTTTGTTCAGTCGAGTCTCTCATTTGACTGCACTAATCAGAGTAAAACAATTGTGGCATCATACGCCTGTAGGTTGCTCGTAGAAACCTAAGACACTGAGAGTTAAAACATCCAATCACTGACCTTGAAACAGAGCTATAGATGCGCACATTAGGCATTGCAGCCGGTTGACGCGACAATCTTTCCGCCATAAATCAGTAGCTATAACTATTAATGTAGGTGAGATGCAGGTCCCTCCTAAGGTATGTTGCAGTGACTGAAGACTTTATTCCTTGCTGCTTGTACGCTACTTACATAACAGTGTGTCGGCTCCTACTAGTCTAATGTACTAGAGTAGTGGAGGGGCGTGGTCATGTTCCAAAGCAAGCAGTAGAAGATAAGACTATACACTTTGAGCATATCATGATTTTCGCGAAAATAATTTTGCCCCACTTTGTTTCAGTGTCTTACGTACACATCTGCAATTCTGCTTCATGAGCATTGGCAGCGTGTCTATGTGAAGAGCCGCATCTCATTTGACAGAGCCAGTTACAATAACGTTCCTGCAACAACACACGTTTGTGATTCGCCAACAGAATCCCAAGGCTCGTGAGAGTTAATATATCCAATCACCGTACAAGAAGCAGAACTGCAGATGTGCATGTAAGGCACTGGAACAAAGTGAGACAAACTTCTTTTCGCGAAAACAGAGGTCTCTACATATAGGTGGGTTACTAGAGAATATGTTCCTCGCCTCTTACAAGCTACTGGTTGAGGAGTGTGTCTGTCTCCACCAGTGATACAGTTATACAGACAACTGATAGTCATAGCCAATCACCGCTTGTCCTACAACACTTCACGCCTCGCCACTGTTCCACAGACAACTCAAAGTTGTGTGTAGTTGCTTAGCAGCGCATATAGGCGATTCGGTATAAGACGAGCATTCAAAAAAGCCCTGCTAAATTTAT
Source organism: Medauroidea extradentata (assembly GCA_003012365.1). Lineage (NCBI taxonomy): Eukaryota > Metazoa > Arthropoda > Insecta > Phasmatodea > Phasmatidae > Medauroidea > Medauroidea extradentata. The sequence continues at coordinate 6,204 of PNEQ01117917.1, forward strand.
GTTTTTAGCAAATTCGTATCTTTACACGCGTAACGGCTAACGACTTGTATTGTCTAACCTATCTGGAAACGTCGCTTGATATTTGCGCGTGTAAGATAAAATGTACTGTCAGTATGAATCGATACAGTTTGGTAAAAAAAGTTAATTTACTATATCTAATACAATTCTATCGACTTCTGTTTATTTTGTTTCAGTATTTTTCAATTTAAATAGGAAAAAATCACGGAACTATATTGCGTAGTTTCGCTGCTGACCATACGAGCAATAAGGCAATTATCGTTAATGTAACGGCTAGTAATATTTTCCAAAAGTTAAATTTTTAGTGCTCACTTATCGCGAACGACCTGTACCTTGAAACAAAAAGCCACGTTTTGCCATTGAATTATGGCATTACAGACAGCTCACAGGGTATTGGCCATCACGAAGGGTCACAGTCGTTTCGTCCAACGACACGAGTCAATATGGCAGAGAGCAGCTGTGAGTGCAGTTGTTTGCGAGAGAACAGTGCAATGTAAATATCTAGAGACGGGAAATATTTGCGCGTTCTCTGACCTGTAGGCTAGCTTCCAAGTATATCTATGTACTCAAGCAGACACCAGTTGTTCATTAGCTGCTCGATGACACGGTGGTATGGGGCACGTGAAGGTATATTTTTACTATTGGCTCAGAGGATGTGAGATTAGCCGAGGGCCAATTGCGAAAGTAACACGGACTTACAGCTGCTGGAATGTAAGTATTTGCGTAAAATAAAGCGTCAATTTTTGAGGTCCCTACCTAAAAATGTTCACCAGTATCGGGGCTGCGGTGGACGAGGGGTTAGACATTTCGCCTCCCACCAAGGCGATCCGGGTTCGATTCCCGGCGGGGTCGGTCCCCGGATTTTCGCATGTCGGAATCATGCCGGAAGATGCCGCTGGTCGATAGGTTTTCTCCGGGATCTCCCGTTTCCCCCGCCCATTCCGACGCTGCTCCGTACTCACCTCATGTCACCCTCACCAGCGCTGAAGACCCAGATGTTTAGTGCTGACCAAAGTCTCTTCACTCACTCATTCACTTGGTACAGAACGGTGGGCGTGTTTCATATAGAGTGAGCCAATAGTGGAAATAGGGACTTGAATTTTTACACTAATGTATACAGGCGATTCACTTATATCTAGTCTCGAACTTTATAAAACGTGTAGAGTGCTGAATTTGTTTAAAAATACGTGAACGATTATTGTTTTCGTTACACGTTCTCTGTTAATCTCCAAGCAAAACTGATACTCCGAGGTGTGCCTTGGAGTAAACATTCGATATAACAAGTGCCTGATATTTAGATGAATGATGAACTGGGTTTTAAAATATCAAATTGAATATAAAGCGCTTGGATGTAAATGCATTTAGGAATACAGGTCACAGATTTCACGGACAGTAATTACATATTTACGCCTGGAAAAGCACACGTAAACAGTGTCAAACTCTATAAACCATGCGGTAGAATAGCTCTCTCTCTCTCTCTCTCTCTCTACATATATACACACATATATGTAGTATTAATAAAGTGTGCCTAGGAATACTGGATCACTCCACGCTACGCCACTGGATAGAAACGCCAGTTTGATGGTGTATATACATATATAAAATTGAAACTGATGTTTCTATATATACATACATGCATAACATACATACATTCATACATATGTAACATACCATCATACATACATACACACATACATACATACATACGTACTACAGTCATGGACACAAAAAATGGGCCAACTCGTGAAGGTGGAAATTTGTCTAAGTCCCGCTTCGGGTATGTTCGGCAGGCAGCCTTCGCGCAAGCGACTGATGACCGCGTGGCGTCACACAACAGAAAGCGAAGGCTTTGGGGAAAAAGGACACAAATCGCAACATGATATTGCGGTTAACAAACCCTTAGCCGCCCTTAATAGAAAATTACCCTGGATAATATTTCAAGTTCATAAGTAATAGTACATTTAGTAGGGAGTAAAAATATTGACATCGTGCCTCAAACATATCAGATTTCGGTGTATTATTAATCAATATTATTATCTTTCAGTTTTATTTGTATTAATTCTACAAATGTTTACTTTCACATTCTAATAAAGTGTTACCCGTCCCTCATCATTATTTTCCAACTAGTGCGTATAGGCTATAATGCAAGAAAATGTTTATAAGGCAGTAAAAATACTCGGCAGCAACGATACTGAAATGTTTTGAGAACAGGGGCATTGGAACATTTCAGAACTGGAGGGGAGGAGAGGTTATATCACGGAACAACAAACCCCTCTAATAAAGCGGATGATGGGGGGTGGGGGGGAGTTCGGGGGTCCTCCCCCGGGAAAATTTTTTTTTTCAAGGTGTAAAATGGTGCACTTTTAGCATTTTTCGTATTAAGATATGCTGAACATTAAACTTGCTTAGTTAGTAACTTAAAAAAAATATATATTTTAGCGAAGGTTTACAACGAGACTGTTAACAATCCAGGAGCCTAGCCCTCCAAAATTATTAATTTATGTGAAAAAACAAGAACACTACACACTGTAATTTAAGAATCAGTTCATTAATTATGTGTAACCAAAAACATTGACAACATCCTCGCGCATACAAATTGCTACAACAGCATCGGTGCTGTTACAATGCACGCTTCGTGTAATAATCAAGAATCTGTGTAATAGACTACTAAGACATACAAATAAAAATAGGGCAAATAGAATTTCTTACCAGATATTCCGTTAAAAGTGAATTTTAATTGTTTTAAAATATTTACTCTTACAACGTCCATCACGAAAATACTATGATATTAATGATAAAACAATGTGCTGTCAACCTTCAAGGAATAATGTTACAAGGTTAGCTTCGTGGTAATATACATAAACATTTAATATTTCTATGAACGTTATTTTAGCACTTATTACTTGGTAGTACGGGAGTAGGCCTACATGTGTTACGTAGCTATTTGTTGTAATGCGATAATCTTAAAATGTTGCTCCCCAACAAGTCATACAAATTACAAATATTTTCTTGAATTTATAGTAAAAGCGATTCTACTACCTCGCATATCACTTCCCAGGCCTCCGCACCGTGTAATCTCAGACTAGTGGCGCAGATAGTATAGTCAACATTGAATTAAACAAAAACATTAACAGCATACCCCTTCTTAATTGTCGTATAAAGCTAAAGCTAGTCATCCACCTTTCATCTGCGGGACCGTTAATTACGTGATCTACAGCCAATCAGCAGCCTCATAAAATGTAATCCGTCCATCAAAACCGTAGCAAACTTAACATTTGACGACGAAGAAAGCACAACCTTGTTTATAAAGTCACCTTTGAACACACATAGAAGACTGTAAAGGTTTTTAAATATAGTTTTACTTTAAATGACGATGCTTTCTTTGTGATTTAATTGGTTTCAACAACTTTCAGTATTTTGTATTCAACTACTTATTGAAACGTAATTTCCTCTTTGTGAATACATTTTTTTTGGCCAGCAATAACGTCTAGGTCTTTAGCGCTGGTGAGGGATGACGTGATATGAGCATAGAGCGGCGCTGGAATGTAGGATGGGGGAAACATAAGATCCTCGAGAAAATCCGCCGACCAGCGGCATCATACGGCACGATTCTCAAATGCGAAAGTCCGGGGACCGACCCCGCTAGGAATCGAACCCGAATCACCTTGGTAGGGAGGCGAGTGCTCTACTGCTTGACAAACCTAAGTATAGCCCCGGGTAGGGGAGGTAATAGCACTAGTGTTTGCCGTGTGAAGGCAGTGGAGGGGAATGTCTTAGAGCCCTCCCTCACCGTACACTTCATTCATATTGTAAGCGACCATCTGTAGTAGGTCTAATAGGCCTGTGTAATGATACAGCTTGTAGATGCGCGATGCGAAACGACACGGGGGCCTAAGCTCGAGTTTGTGCGAGTAGAGCTCGTATGCGAATCGTCTCGTACGGCGCAAAACGTATACGAGACGGAGATTATAAGCTCCAACACCGGCCACTCGTATACGCCTTACTTATTCGAAGGGAGTAGCGTTCGAGTGGAAGTGTGTATCATTTAGTCAGGTTGGCATCCATGAAGTGAGAAAGTAAAAAGTTTTGATGGGAGGCCGCCAATCACAAGTCCAGTTCAAATTCTGACACTTGCGTGGCGGTGAAATTAAAAATCGTGGAACTGAACAAAATGAAAACTGGCAAAATAACAATTATTTTGGATTTGTTAAGTATTTATCGATTTAATACATATATTTCGCTGCATTTTGTGGATCCATAAATGACTTGGAAAAAAATGTGAAATATATATAAACTTTCGTATATAGATAGTACTTAATTATAAAAAATAACAAAATGTTTAACACAATATTTCCGACGTGGTATATAAAATATTATCGAGTACAAAGAAATTCATTCTTAAAAATAAAATAATTTATAGTTACAAACGCTGCTTTTTTATATTTATTTTTATGTTATATTTTTACAATAATTGCATACAAATTTCAATAAGATATTTTATATCACATTCCACCATCTAACCGAAGTTATTTGTTTTAACACTGTAAGATTATAAAACGTGCCCAATGCGAGCTGACAGCCACTTGGACAGCAAGAGTACCTAGCCAGAATGTAGCGGGAGGAAATAATGGCACAACTTAATTAATTCTGAATTGACGGAACGTAAAAAAACTATTGAAAGGTTTGTTGCAAGTTGAATGTGTATCCTTTTGTCATTGTATTTTTTGTAAATATGCACAAAATGTTCTTACATGACCATGGTTAATTTTTGCATCAGTCAAGATACTGAAAGTCAAGTACAGCTGTGAGGAAAATAGTTTTTTATGATCCTAGGAATCGGTTTATAACGCGCTTCATGTTTCGAAACTTATCTTATTACAAGTAGAAATGTAACATAACGTCGTAATTTTACAATAAATTTATATAATATATTTTTAATTATTTTAGAAAATATATTACATTGTGAGGATTTGAAATTAGGAAAGCTGTAACAGAAAGATCAATACGCTGATCACTCGGTCATCACCATATTAAATAATTTATTGGAAGAAAATATGCATAGTGGTTAGTAAAATGTTTTCTACGAGTCTTTACATTTTTTATGCGGCACTTTTTTTCCAGGCACAAAATGTTATGTCGTACATATGACCAACCCAGCCAAAAGTAAACAGTTGTTGCACGAAAGATTTTCATGTTTAAGTCTATGTAAGAAAATATTTTATGATCGTTTTTCAGATTTGTATCCCAGTGTTGACAAAAATAATTTCGTATGTTATAAGGAAATATTTTATGAATTTGGTTCATTTCTTAGTTGACATTACGCAACAGGTTATTTTATTTTAATATAAAACTAATTATTCATATGTGAGAAAATATTTTATTACATCACATGCAAGTGAAGCTATTATTTAGTATTACGTAAGTTGTAAAAAATACTTTCATTTTAGTCTCAATTTATTAGTAGTTTTCAGCCTCAGTAATTTTGTACTGCTGTTTTATTGTGTTTCGCGCAGATACTTAATTATTATGTTCCACATGTGCCGTAAAACTAGCTTTATTTCAAGGAGGTGGCATTTGCCATGGCGGCCATGTTGTCTGCTTATTACACTCGACGTATACGAGTTGTGAAAATTAACAGTGCCTACCGAGAGAGTACCAACTCGCACGGTCTGGATGTGTACGAGAGCTCTCGTATGGTTCGAGCTTACCGTTTTTTAAAATCGTGCGAATTTCGACAGAAAATTTAACAAATCGTATACGAGAGCAGTTCGAGCTTAGGCCCCCTGGACAACAGCTAACTACACACCGGTTGTCACTTTTCAGCTGACGAGACTGTACACACTGCTTGTCGCGACGCAAAGTTAGTGGTCGCGACGGCCATGCTACTCGCTCGCTATTGGCAGGGAGGATGTAGCGTGGCAAAGGTGAGTAAGAGGGTGAGTTATGTCAGAGAGGGGGACAGTTGTAGTTCACATATTTTCCGAAGACACACTTAGGTTTGTCGAGCAGTAGTCACTTCACCCACCGCGGCCTCCTATATATGATGCAGTCAACAAAATAATACTGAATTAAGTTTATTTGATTTGCGTAACGATTTGATTTGTTTGAACGAGTTTCAGGCTCGCAAAATATTTTATAGATATTCATTTACACATACTTCGATAGTATAATTTCCATTATGTTATACAAACGATATATATCTTATGTTTTATTAAATTTTTAAGATTATATTTTATGCACATACTCATTCTTCTGCTGAATTGTTAACTTATTTGATAGCCTTGACAAACCAACGAACGAATGACACGTTAATAAAACTCTTAAATTTCATACCTGTATTGCATAAAATTTAATGCTGACTGCAAGAATGCCTTGGAACTCCATAACCATTTCCCCATACTTCCATGCTTTCTTTTTCTTTTTTTCTTTTGACGCAATATGAAAAAAAATATTTTAATGCTTTATTTTTAATTTTGTGTAATTTACTTTGACACTACATACATAATATCTAACATATAAAAATCTCATGTCACAGTGTTTGTTTTCATACTCCCCGGAAACGGCTTAACCGATTTCAATGAAATTTTGTATATAAATTCGGTAGGTCTGCGAATAGGATTTTAACTTTTTTTATACTCCTAAGTGATATTGTTTAGTAAAATCTTTTTAATTTAAAAATTTTAGAATCCGGTCGATAACTGTGTAAGTGATAATTGATCAGTTATCCCCACGAGCTGATACCAGTCTATCCCCACCAGGTGTCGCTGCTCTATTATTATTTATTAATTTCTTTATTATTAGACCTCTTCCACTTATATACCACATCCTTACACACTTACAATAAGTTATTTATGTGACAAAAACAACGTTTATCGGGGCAGCTAGTCTCTATATAAAATGAAGAGCCCCATTCACACACTCATACACTCGTCAACGCACAGTCCAAACCTCTGGACCTAGATATGTGAGAAAAAAAAAGAGACTTTCTTTACGCCGTAAACTTAAGGTTTTTTTTCTTTTTCAAAATTTGAAAATTATAGTAAGTCAGTGAAATGTGGTGAAATATGTTTTCCAATGAATCCTCAATAGCGCTTAAACCAGTTAAGTGCTTTTTACATCAGCATAAAGTTTACAAAAATTCAACTAGTGATGATGGTATATCGCGAAAATGTTTTTGCCAACATATCCTTGAAACCACTGTAGTTTCTTGAAACATATATGATTCGGTGACATAATTATGACATAACGTAGCTATCTGAAGACCAATAACAGGCATAACATATTACAATATCGGGATTCTTATTGGCTCAGTCAAATACAGTAACAGCTCCAAGTACAAGCTAGAGCAAGCAATCTTCTGGTAATCTGAACATGTGTTCAAATCCAGCAAACAGTCAAGTTTTCCCGCGATTAACCATCATCTCTACATATTACCTGTTTTTTTAATTTAAAAATTAATGGGGCTAAAACTGTAAAATATAACTTTAATTGATTTCCTTATAACTTTTAAACCTATTGTGAAATCGAATTGATTGATGTATCAAAATCAAGCCTTCGAATATTCCTAAAAAGCAGTTCCAGGACTTTTTGAAATTCAACCTCTAAGGACATAAAAAAATTAACGTTTTTTCAACTAAGGAGGGAGTTACAGCCAAATTCTTTGAATTGTTTTAATAATGTTTGTTTTTGTACGAGATATAATTTGTTTTGTAGAAATAATTTGTGATTGTTTTATGCTAATGAAAATTTCTTGCTCACACAGTTTTTATATAGGCCTAGTGGCCTGTCAAATCACAAAGTTGCATAAAACGGTATTATACAAAAAACTAAAATCAACTGACTTAAAGAAACGAATTAATTCATACTGAAGAACAGTGAATCGGGATACGTCAAGACATGTATAAAAACCGGCAATGACATTTCCCATATTAAAAATGAATTACACAATTTTGGCAACTTTTTATTTCAAATTCAGCAATTATTTAAAGAAACAAAAAAAATTCGTTGCAGTTGTTTTATAAATTTCTCGACGTAACCTGTGACACGGTTCTTCAGTGTGAAATTATTTTATTTTTCTAAGTCAGATGGTTTTCTTCTCTTGTATAAAACAGTTTTTACAATCTATGAATTCTAGAAATTTTTTATTACTTTAAATATATTCACAATATGTGTCTATAAAGTAAACCATGTATCATACAAACATTAAAATTATTTAAAAATTTAAAATTCTGCAAGGAACCCCTTAATCGACTGTCTATAGACGTGTGGAGATATCGAGATATTTCTGAATAAGTATGAAACTTACGTAAATAACTAATAAGTCATTAAATAAATACATTTTTCGAAATTAGACAGTTTAAGTGGCGGAAAGATGTGAAATGTTACAGAATTATCGAAAAGCAGATATGAATACGGAGAAACAATTTTTTTAAGTTGTTACTTTTTATCAAGCTATTGATACGTGTACCACTTTGGGCACAGGCCTATTTTAACACATTTGTTTTTAACAATTCTGACGACCTTTCTTGACGTAATATTTTGGGACACTGGTAGGAAGTTAGGGTTAAGGGTTCAAATCCCGTGAAAAAACGACGACGGGGAACTACTGTGCTATTATAGACGCACATATTAGTGGCAGCTGCCAGAAGGGCCGAGAAAACGGGAGATCCATAAGAAAAGTTACCGAACTGTGGCATCGTACAGGCACGATTATAACATGTAAAAATCCGGTTGACTGCCAGTGTAGTCGAACCCAGATTACTATATTGATCATAATTTTTAAAAGAACAGTGAGCGAAGCCGCGGTCGGGCAGCTGGTATAAATTATACCATATTTCGGACGTCTACAACACAAATAACTACACAAATTTCCTAGCTGCCGAACTGTATGGTATAGATAAGTCGTTCACTGAACTTGAAAGTGAATTTCAGTACCTTAGCGTAGAGTTTAGTAGCCGAACTGTCACGGAGAAGACCGAACCTTGGAAGAGGGACGAATCATTCCTGATCCTGGTCAATATTGTGGACAGAGAATTAAATTATTTCTATGTAAAAAAACAAAACACCTGCAGGCCTGACAAGTGAGGTTGTTTCAGTTGGCTCAAAACACAAATATTTACTCAAACGTTTATGCTCAAACTTTTAAGTTGTTAGTAGTTTAATTGTATTTGCTACAATCAGTATAAATATAAAATTCGATTAAACATACGTCTTGCTTTATTGTGTTTCTTTATTTGAATTTTATATTTTACGCATATGCACTAATATGTACGGGGTACAAATTATATTTTGTAACCCACTATCAAATTTTGGTGGGTACATTTATCCCTGCACCTCCCTGTTCCTACGCCATTGTTTCAGATCATTGTACGCAATAATGGTATGCCGCAGGCTATGTCAAGAAAAATAATAGTTTGTTTAACTAGCTCTTATTGCTCAAGTATCCAGATAGAATTATCGCGTGTTATGACAGAACATACAAATGACATTTAGATACCAAGTTTAAGGACACCGTTATACTTAACTAACAAAACTTTTTGGGCTTATAATTAATCCTACGGGACCTCATTATTAATTCACATTGATAACTGTTTCAGGCTATGTTCAGAGTACAATTTGTAAAAACAAAATTGAAAATAGGACAGTTTGTTTAAAAGTTATCTTTTTTTTTTTTTGTTTTTTTACACCTTAATAAATTTTTCGGAGATGTAAAAAAATAAAACAATGGATATTATTTATCCAAATTTTGGGCAGGAACATAAAACCATAAAAAGAAAATTATTGCCGCAGAATAACCCTCTAGTTTTATTTTACAAAAATAAGCATACTATTATACTAGTATTTAAATATTATTTTAAGAAAGAAAAAAAGGATAACTTTTAAACAAACTGTCCTATTTTTTTTTTTTTTTTACAAATTAAACTCTGAACATAGCCTGAAGCATTTATCCAAGTGTCATTAATAATCAGGTCGCGTAGGATTAATTATAAGGCCAAAATTTGTTAGTTTAATATAATGGTGTCCTTGAACTTTTGGTAGAAGCTGTAGATATTTTAAATATCACGGTATTATACAATAATATTTTGTCAACGTTGGTTTAATTGCTTGTATTACTGAGTTTGAGAAATTTTCTCGATTACGCAATTTGAATATTGGAATATAAATGTTTGAATTTTCACTTGTTCACTAACACGTCGTTGTCAAACGTTATGCTACAAGTAGACAGCAATATTTAACAAGTTGTGCGTTCATACATTACAGATGACAGTTATTAAATATGGAATTGCATACAGTAACGTAGGGAACAGCAACATAAAACGTTTTAATAACTTTACACTTCATATAATATGCTTGCACTACGTAACAAATGTTAATAATCAATACGTTAATCACTTGTCAGTCAGAGCTGTCTTATGTAGGTATTACCTACAGATCAAGAAAATATGAGGTAATATTCTCCTTGCATCACGTTCTTCTGACAATTACGTTGTGACAACATTTATTTTATGTGATAGGCTACGTGGCTACTAAGTGAGCTTTGATGGTAACAATCTACGTTAGGACCCATGGACGGAACCACGTGTACAGTCGTATCGCACGGGAGAATGACTACTGTTTCTGTCAAACGGGGTGAAAGTGGCCGTTTGCGACTACCTGGACCAACAACTCACAACATTATTCTGTAATCAGGATCAAGTTTACCGTTTGATGTTAGATATTTAGTTTCTGAAATACTTGTTCTATGGTTGTTTCTGAAGGTTTTAATTGTAAATAATCAGTAAAATGATGGTGTTACACGTTTTGTTCGTGCTTAACAGATGTGAAATTTAGTCACAATGGATCTGCAGTGGACTGTCAAAGCGGGATAGAAGTATCCCGATAAAACCAACTGGGTCACTCGAATGTTTGGCGAGTGTTTTATATATAAATATGTAAGCAAGCTGAAAAATTTGTGCACTTTCGTAACTTCGTTACTGTGTTTTACAAATACGTTTTCTATCTTCATGTTTGAGTAATATAAATGTACATGTGTCACTTTTGCATTTACTAAATGATTTGTGCACCGCACTGGTTCAGCCAATATACAGTGCCCGGTCGCTTGAGGAAGGTGTGAACGGGCGATGCTCCAATCCTACAACACAACCTGTGCCCAGCGCAGTTAGAGCGCACCACTATTCGTTGTTCTGCAGGTTGCCTAGATGCCAGGCTCCCGCTTGCACACAGCCGATGATTGCCGAAGTGGACTTTGATTATTTCAGTGGCCCAATTTTTGTGTCCATGACTGTACATACCATCATACATACATACATACACACATACATACATACGTACATACGTACATGCGTACATGCATACATACAAGCATACATACAGTCGTACATACGTACATACATGTATACATACGTACATACGTACATACATACGTACATACATACGTACATACATACGTACATACATACGTACATACGTACATACATACATACGTACATACATACATGCATACATACATGTATACATTCATGCATACATACATGCATCCATACATACATGCATACATGCATACATGCATACATACATACATGCATACATACATACATGCATACATACATACATGCATACATACATACATGCATACATACATACATGCATACATACATACATGCATACATACATACATGCATGCATACATACACACACACTACTTGATAGACACATAATTTTGATTCCAGGCACATTAATTCTGCATGCTCTTAAGCGTATTCAGAGCTAATATTGCACGCCTTGGAACAAGACTAAGCTATGCCACTAGGGTTATTGGCTGCCCGAATCTTAAGACTAAACAAGTGCCACTTTTTTTTTCTGTGTTTATAAAGTTTTCTTGGTTTTGTGGTTAAACATCAAAGTGAATAAGGCACGAAAATATTAGGAAAATAATTTTTATATACATTTAAACACAATGAAATCTTTAACTTTAACTATACTGCAATGTTAAATTGTAAAAAAAAAAAAAAAATATGTGATTGACTCTACTCACTGATTCAAGTATTTACTGAAGACATAGAAACCCATGAAAAAAAAAATGTGTCTGGTAACAGATAATTCGTTGACGTTTCATCATTGTTAAATATTTGGCCACTATTACTATATAATTTAAAGCATTGGCGTGCAAACTCCTTAATTATTTCCCATTAAATTAATTTATTGTGAACTGATGACGTTCTAATTAATTTCAAATGTAAGACATTTTGATTCTTATAAGTTGCTAAGTAATTTGTTAATATATGATCCTTCTCTCTCAGAATTTTTTTTCAAGCTATAGTACTCAATTTAAAAAAAATAGAAAATATATTGAAAATGTGAAATATGGTCTCTGACCACTTGAACATCCGTAAGACACGCGCCTGTGTATGATTGGCTACAATTCCTAATTATGGCATTTTCTTCAGCTACTGCCGCCATTAGTGAGTGAATTTGCAGAAATATTCCCTGCCAGTACCACTATTTAGCCAACTTGTTCGTCAGCAGTTCACAGACGTGGCCTAGGTTTCCTTCTGTGTTCTTAGCTACTGCGTATGGCACGCGTGGAATAGCCATGTGATTTCTCAGCTGCACTCGGTTTGTAGCAGTTCATTAAGCTGCGGAAGAAGCCAGCATTCCATTAAATTTAAAATAAATAAGTTATGTCTACTGCTAGTTCAAGTGCAGTCTAGATAGATTTTACTTGGCTGTGTAAGTAACTTATCCACCTAGGTACATTCGTAATGTGGAAAAGCATTTCGTGTTTGGGATTGTTTTCTCTTGCTATTTTCTTAACTGACTATACCATTTAATACATCAATGTGTTATTCAATTTGGTACTTGTTCTCACTACAAACAAGTGTGGTCTAAACCGGATATATAAGGATATTAGGCTAGTAAACAATAACTGTTCTAGGAAAAACATTTTAAACGGGTAGTTCTAGCCCAACTTAACATGGTTTTAAGGAAGTTCTCCAAGTGCGGCAATTTGGGACGTTTAGTATGTTGTTAAGGAAAGTACAATCTACAATTGTGAGAATTTTCAGCTAGTTTACTAATTTTTCCTAAGTTGGTCTACTTCAGCAATAATTTAACTGTTCCAATGACGTGTAAACAGCGACTTCAGTATGGCGGTATCTAGGACGGACAAACAAATCAAGGAAAGCTATTGCCATTGTAGAACACAAAGCGCTATTAAGACGACACTTCTCCGCACAGTTGTCATACCTTTCAGCGGTTTCTTAGAGGATTATATAGCATCGCCCTTAGCAAGGTAGTTCCCCACAGTTATCCTGTGAGCGCTCTGTTGCTAGGTGAGTGAGGTTTTACTACCTACCACCGCGATTGGAAGGAACGTTATCTCCCTCTGTCAGTGGTATTCAACTACCATGTTGAAGTAAGTATGGCTGAACGGTTATGGTGGGCCTTGGCCATATGGGACTGAGTGGAGGAAGTGGCATCTTCCCTGGTATGAAGATATGTAAGTTGTCTCTTCTTAGACCTCAGAGTTCAGGTACACGAATGCGTTACCCGCCACACATGCGGCAGTGATGCCGATCACGTGTTGTCATACCTAAGAATGAGGCATTTTTGCTAGCGACGGCAGTGCACGTGCCTAAAAATAAAATAATTAATTTTTGAAAAGTGGTATTTACGTTAATGACTGAATACTGTGGTGTGGTAAGTATAAATACAAAATTATGATTTCTTTCATTCCCGTAAAATTAAACCCTACCAATGCACATTTGCGCGTTAACACGCACAAAGAGAATAAGAAAAAAAATTGTCTTTGGTATAAAGACTACACCGAGAAAATGTTTTTAACTATGCCACACGTGCGTATATGAGAGCTAAGAATGTAGGTATGGCATAATTGTTTCCCAGACATCTATGGTAGCTCTAATAAACTTTATTAGGAAACAGTCAAATGTATACTGAAGATACCAGACTTGTATTGTAACAACTGAAAAAGTTTGCATATTTACAAGACGGAAGTATGGTAACTGTCCTGTATTTCGTTTAGGTTAATTACTTCCTTAACAATTTAGGAAGTTTTTAACCCAGTAGCGTCCACAAGGGCGCCGCCTACCCGCTCGTTAGAGGTTCAAAAGCGACGGAGCTATAAGGGAGACTTTAATGCGCGCATCAAATGCGGCATTGTCACTGCAAGACAAACTCTGAACTAGCGTGCAAGATTCCCGGTCAATACAGTTTGACAAAGGGACTTCAGACGGTGACGATATAATTTCATTAGTAGGAAGTACAGCAAAGTTAGTGTACGTATCAATCTGAGTTTCACATACAACCCGTTAGTACAGTTTGAAGTACGCCAGTCTAGAAATGTCGTTTTGAGCTTTGTAGGAGGGCCAACAAAAAGTTGCTTTAATAAGTATGGTGTCTTAAATATGACATTCCGACCTTGCCAGTAGTGTGTTTTATTTTCGCACGTTGGCACAATAGGCACTTGTCGAATAGTTTCGTAATTAAAAGCTATTTACGAACACATTGTAACGGATTTGAAGCGCGTGGCTGGCGGCGCACTTAAGAGCAATGTGCAATTAAGCGCCTAAGTATCAATGGTATGTAGAGATGAGGATCATGTGATCATATTTTGTTACTAAGTACATGTAATAATTGCGTTGTTTCGAAGCTAGGCAGGGGGGACCATTCGCCTCCTACCAAGGCGATCCGGGTTCGATTCCCGGTGGGGTCGCATGTGGGAACCGTGCCAGACGATACCGCTGGTCGGCGGGTTTTCTCAGGGATCTCCCGTTTCTCCCGCCCTTTCATTCCGGCACGGCTTCATACTCACCTAATGTTACCCCTCACCAGCGCTAAAAGACCACGATTTTGAATACTGACCAAAATCTCTTTCTTTCTCTGTATCTCTCTCTCTCTCTCTCTCTCTCTCTCTCTCTCTCTCTCTCTCTCCAAACTATTGTCTATGAAAGGGCATGGCAGACGCATGCAGGAAAAAACTGCGCACATTTCGCTACAATTAGTACAGAAGTATTCAGTAGGTAAGAGTATTTCACGTATTCAAGAAGCAGCTTAAATCACTCAGGATATGATGAAAAAATACTGAGTGCCCATAAACTACCTTTACAACTTTAGACTTTAATAACTTAAAAACTGTACAAGGTTTTCAACATGCGGCAAGATAACTCATAAAGTTCTTGTCACGTTCCTTGCCGACTCTGACGCAATTAATGAATTTTCGAAAAACATTCGTTTCTCCGATGAGTCAACTTTTCATGTATCAGGCAAACTGAATCGTCATTAACGTTCTATCTGGGGATCAGAACTACCTCATGTTACATGTGAAATGGAAAAAAGACAGTCCCAAAATCAATGTGTTGTGCGGACTTATGCATTATTGCATAGTTGGTTCATTTTTTCATTGTGTCAATAGTCACAAGTGGTGTTTACTTAGGCATGTTGCAAAGTTTGCTGTGCCACAACTGCACCATCTGCAACCTGACGACATTTTACAGCAGGATAGGCACCATATAACTGGTCCCTCATTGCCCTTCAATTTCTAGATGAAAAGTTTCTGAACAGGTGGATTGGACGAGATGGACCGATTTGAAGACCGCTGCGATCACCTGACATTACCCCACTTTACTTCTTCCTACGGGGTTTTGTAAATAATCACGTATACCGAACTATGGTAACATACCTGCAGGACTTGAAGACACGCATTCGTATTGCATTTCAACATGTCATTGTGTAGATGCTGGAACACACATGGAGAGAAATTTACTACCGAATAGACATTAACCAATGTGGTGAAAATACGTAAAATGTGTTTTCGATTATTCTTCCATAGATATCGATCAGTCGTAATATCAAAGTGCTGTTTGCTTCAAAATGACGTTAACGTAAAGACCCAAAATACTACTTCAGGATATTTCCCAAATTCGACTCTAAAGATGTAAATGTGTTTTAGATTCACTATCGATATATATGTATATATATATATCGATCCCACTGAACTTTTAGACGTCGACGTCCTCGATGATTGCTTAAGCTTAGTTCTTATTTAAGTACTTGAAATACATTTTTTTTATTATTCGAAATACGACACCTAAAGGTTATGAAACGGGGTGAAAGGTGTTTTAATGTTATCGCATATATATATATATATATATATATATATATATATATATATATGTGTGTGTGTGTGTGTGTGTATGGGTGTTACTGTTATATATATATATATATATATATATATATATATATATATATATATATCAGTGCGCTATCGTCACGGTTTCCACTTAAATTTAACGCCAATACAATAACCTTAACTGTGTATAAAGATTTACTTCGAAATTCGAACAGTAAATGGGTGAGAAGACATGGAATGTGTTTAAAATAAATCCACGAATGTTACCGAACCCATCAAGAAATATAGTTGGTTCTCGCTTTATAATTAAGGATACGTAAATTCCCGTAAAACAATTTCAGAACTTTTATATATTCGAACACGAACGCTTAGGAATGTGAAGGAATGATGTATAATTTTAAATGAATCGTCGTTTACGCTTTGATTTATAGGGTTATCGGCTTGAACGCTATAGGCCTACCTAAAAATTTTGCGAAACAATTTTCCTTTTAAAATGTTCCTAAAATGGACACTTACCGCCATTTTGTCCCATTCAGCAAATTTTAAAACATTGTGTTTCAGAAATATTATCACTGAAAGAAAAAAATTTTAAGAAGTTTTCCCTGCAAAATTATTTTGTAGTAAACACAAAACAATTTTTGGTGACCACAATATTTACTGATGACACCAAATTGTTTCTGCAGATGCCACAAAATAAATTTGGCAGGGTGAATATCCACAAAATATTTTGTAGCTGACACACAATATTTCTTTCTACGCGCCAAAACTTAAAACCCCACAAATGAAGTTGTGGGTACCAGTTAGTTATACATACGAAAAATAAAGTTAAGTGTTGTACTATTGAAAGTTCGTAATGGTGGTTCAACATCAGTAAGCCGAATCCCATGAAGCTATGCACAGAGAACTAATACTTTTGAAGTATAAGTTAAAATTTTTAGTGTTTCGCAATTCACCTGTTAATATAATAAAAATTGTGAGCATAACATGCTTTACGGATTGTTTGTATTTAAACTCACAAAATGTTAAGTTTCACAGCAACAATGCATACATTAAAAATTAGTAGAGTCACGATTTTATAGCGAAAATATTTTTGCAACATTTGGTTCAATGCGTTATGTGCACATCTGCTGCTCTGCTACATCGTCTGTGTTTGGATGACTTTTACTCTCAATTACCTTGGCAAATTACAGATGTACGGAGTCACAATAATCTTATACTGATTGGTGCAGTCAAATGAGAAACGTCTCTAAACAAAGAGAGGCTGCCAATAAACAGGAAGCACAGCGGCCAATGTGCACATGAGACACTGGAACAAAGTTGGGCAAAACTCTTTTCGCGATAAAATGGTGGCCCTAAATATTAGTATTCCTCACTCCACGAGGTGGAGTAGTATTAAAACACACGTGTCGCTCTAGTGAGGACTCGCCTAAGGCATCCTGGATAACGCCAGACGAATACTGGGATCATTACTTAATACAGGCATAGAATAAATAGTAATACTGACGTGAAATGACGACGTTGCTTTTTCGATTACCCGCAAACTTCGCCACTAATTGGCTACCCGAGGCTGTTGATACCATCCCCGCGTCTGTTTAGCTTTCACGTGTTACAGTATGTTTCCTGTTCGCCTGGCTGTCGTCTAGCAAGGCAGCTGCCTTACGCTGATTGGCGGTAGACGTTTCCGCCATGTTGCAGGTCAGCGAAGTCATTTTCTTGTCGTGTGTGAATGAATTTGCCGTCCTACCAGCTATTTTACTTCTATACGCCTGAATATTGCCTATACAAACTCAAACCGAATTCTTTTTCCTGTGGACTTCTACCAAGCCTCAGGAATCGTTGTATAGCATGTACAACATCTAACAATACATAAAATATGGCCATTAAAAATACCTTTTAAGGGGCATCTAACGGTACGATGTCGAGCGGGCAACTGGAATAATCAATCGACAGTAAAATCTGAATTACTTATGAAAACTCGATGGAGTTTTTTGCCGAGCAGATATTTCATCAGCGGGCATCTATTTATGTAGCACTATGCGGTAGTATGCTTTACTTTCGAGTAAAAAAAAATCTCATTAGAAAAATAAGGGCTTGAAACCACACAATCTACAAATTTGGAAAATATGTCATTTTTATATTATGTAATATGATAATATCTTGGTCTCCGTAGTAACAGAATTTTAAAACTTATCGCGTTTTGATTCGAAAATAACTTTACTATCCGAAAATCTATGCGCAAGAGATTTACGGATGTTAAAATAATTTTCAAATTAAAACGGGAGTATTTTTGAATTTCAGTTATTATAGAGGCCTACACTGAGAGAAAGAATTGTTTCATTATACTAAATATATTTGTTTGGGTAATGTTTGCTTCAGCTAAACCATATTTTGTTGGCAAGACCAAGCCTAGAGTCCTCTAAACAAACTTAATTATTTCCCTCGACCAAATTATTCATTTAAACGCACTTTGTTTGGGCAAGACATATTTTTGGATATTATAGGACGTCGAATAAATATTTTGTGAAAACAAACAACTCGTTACAACTTGTCAACAAAATAATATTGTTAGATATAAGTGATGTGTTTTGAACTAACAATTTTTTTTCAATGGACTAAACGATATCGTTGGCGAAACTGTATCCATTTGGTTGACTTGTGGAAGGTGGCAGTCTGGCGTGCGTGAGCGATAAGATGGCGAACACTGTATACCTCGACTTTCAAAATATAAGCTTGTGCGACAAGTAGGGCATCTAAATTGAATTGTTCATCAGCATAATTAAAGCATCTTAATTTTAGTTATAAAAATTTCAAAGTAGCTAATTCGATTGATCACAAAACGAAATGCTATAAAATTGAAAAACACCGCAGCCGCACGTCTTGTTCTTTTATGCTGTGGTGAACAGGCGATAATCTTAATAATATTATTTGGCGTCATTCACCTTCTCGCAGACGGATGACAAACGTGTTGGAAAATACAGCAGTACAATTAAAAAAATTCCTATTCCTATAGAAATAGCGAACCTATCATCACCGAAGCACTCGCAGATCAGTTGGATGCCGACCTCTCGTAGCTCAGTTGGTTAAGCAGCCGACTTTGGTAGACGGGGTTCTGGGTTCGATTCCCAGGTCAGGTTGGGTGTAAAATTTGTGTTCGTCCGTTTGAGTCATTTCAATTGTCAGAGTCACTAAAACTTTGACAACTGGGGAATTGCCTAATAATACAGCTGTAAAGGGGGATGTTTGGCTCGTTGGCGATGTTGAGACGTCGCCAAGAAGCCTAACATTTATAAAAGAAAAACAAAAGTTGCTTAGGTCATGAATAGAAAGAGGCAAGCCAAGGGAGATCAAATCCCGGCCTGTCCATACATTTTTTGGTTTTATTTTTTTGAATTTCCGAAATTTTTTAAGTTTTCAAAAATATATTTTTTATTAGTTCTTAAAATATTGCACGTGCGTTTAATATGTCCAACGGTATATTTTTTTCTCAGTGTTGATATTATCATATTATTTTCTATACAAGTTACATTTTTCCAATTTTGTAGAGTGTGTAGTATTAAGTCCTTATTTTTCTGAAAAATGTTTTTAAATTTTTTACTTGAAAGTAAATCATTCTACCACATAGTGCTATTTAAATAAACGTCGGCTGATAAAACATTCACTTGGCCAAAAATATGTCATCGAATTTTTTATGAGTAGTTCACATTTTATTGAGGCTTGAGTATTCTAGTCGTTCACACGACATCGTTTCTTTCCATCCGCATTGACGTGAACACACTACGAACCATGTTTATTTATGCCAAATGCTTGGTTAGCTTAGTGTCGTCTCTACCGCATTCGCATTTCTAGACTTGGAACTAGTAAAACACTCACACCCAGGTGGCCATCTTATTAGGTAGCACTGTTCTCTCCTCATTCTCTTCTCCCTGGTTGCCTCTGTTTACTTCTGAATAATGTTTCAGTGTGCGAGATTACAGAGCTTTGCGTCGAGAGGCGAAGCAACATGTACGGGTGTCATTTCCCAAGGCACTCGTCGGCCATTCGTTTACGGTAACATGTTGAGAGGCAAAACTTATTCGGCAGACCCTCGATCCATTTTGTCCTTCTAAATTTTCCTCCTAGTTCTCGTACGCGTCATGCCTACAGTAGGCATCCTTCCGGATCAGAGCAAAAAATAAAAGTTTCCTCAACACAAAGATTGCACTTATTTTGGGTTCTTTAACTTGCAGCAAGAACTCCTAGACTTTCACAGGTAAAACCTATAAAACATATATTCGGCTTTACTTAATTTTCTTTTAATTGTTTACTATTATGAAAATATTATTTTCTTTCCAACTAAAAGTACATTTATCACTAATAAATGTTTATTTCTTTGTAAATATACAATTTCATTTACCATAAATAATGTTCAACTGCTATTATACGAACACTAACTATCTATAGCCAGGCATTGAAGTCCATACATTGGCCTGCCGCACACTCCCAAGTCTCGATCCTAATTAATTAATCTATTAGTAATTAATATTATCATTTGTATTGTTTATAAATAAATAAGAAAAAAATGCTGTTGATCTGATCGCTATCAAACTTCACAAGATCACCCGGTGGGCTAATCTGAAGATTGCCTGAAAATGTCATCAAAATCGCTCTGCTCCTCCCATTTTGTAGTTCATTGGAAACATACATGTACACATCGGTATGTATGTGTGTGTGTGTATATATATATATATATATATATATATATATATATATATATATATATATATATATACATTTGCGACAAAGCGACTTTGCCGTGTTTTACATTTAAACCTAATTATTTTTATGATACAACCTAATTTGTATTGTGAAAAAGAAAGTTTTTGTAGCGTGTAGGGCTTACAGATGATTTCTGTCTGGACTACTAGTTTAGGCAAATATTTTGCCAAGGAGACGTACGTCTGTAACGTACATTTCTCACGATAGAGTCATAGTTATAAAATAACGGCGTATTAACTAATTCACCAGTAATTCATAATACTGTACACGGCTCACAATACACCATGAATTTCGAAAGCCCAGAGTAAATTATATGCTCAACAAGTGTGTTATCTTGTGTGGATATAGCTAATGACACATGGTTATACATAGCTATATATTCTTGTTTAATGCTACATTAACTTTTACAAATATTACTTATAAAGCATTAAATATACATGAGTTTATAAATATAAGATATCAATGTTTTATAAAAACACTTATTATTAATGTTAAGTAGTTATAAATTCTATCTTGTTTACTTTTATTCAAGTAACTTGTATCTAGTTTATTAAATTCAGTTTTGTCTAACAGTAAAATCCCATAACTCCTCGAAAAAAATCTAGGTTGACAGCAAAACATCGCTCTAAAAAAAAGTAAATAAAAATAAAAAATTATTTACTAATTGCACAAAATATTGTATTTAGACTTACCATCCCAAAATTTTAATTCTCTATGCTATGGGCACATGTTTTTAAGAAAACCTTTATTTTCTCAGTAATTGTTTTAAAATACGAAGGCAGTCGTAAAACGTTATACTTAGCATAAGAACTGTAAACATGGATAATTTGAACAATATACGAAGATTGCTGATACTAAAGCGTGGACATGTTTATTGGATAACATATTTTATGTTGTCTCTTGGTGTAGTTTTAAACTGTAGTCCAAAGCAGCATGAAAACGAATAGAAAGATTCCAATAACTACTGTCTTATTTTACCTGCTAACGTTTATTTGAGAAATGGGCATAAACCAAAATTAGTTGTTATAATGCCAACAATAAAATAAGTGAGGCAACCATTTTTAGTGTTGAATTTTCTAAATTGACTCGAAATTCCTGACAATTAAAGTAAACCTTCTTATGTCTAACCTACTCTCTTATTTAATTATTTTCATATTAAAACTACTCCTGCGATACAAATATACGACAAGTCTTCGTTGGAAACATTTATATCCACAAAAGATCTCTAATGGCTATCCAATTAAAGTACACACTGAATAACTTTAACTTCAGGGTTAACGTGATGTTAGGTGCGCCACTCTGGTGCACTCAATTCGCTTCTAGTTAAACGGTCCACAGTTTCACCGGCACAGAACTATACCTCGCTCGTATCTACATACACTTCGAATTACGCACCGGTACAGAGCGGAGTGTGCTAACATTCTGAGGACTGCGCCAGATAGACGTGTCACCTACATGCACTGCTGCAAAGGTCGTCAGTAGTGTGTGTATACACTGATGGCACAATAAAGGCCATGACTAAGGTTTTATCTACTACATTATAACTACATCATGAACAAACTTGACAAGGGACAATTCCAACCACCAGTAGCACTGCTATCAGTAAGACTTCTACTGCATGTAGAGACTTGTGGAGGGAACTTCTTACACAAAGTCGAACATTACAAAAATAAAATATAAACTATCTCACTTATCGATGCTAGCGATACAAGCGACAGAAATTGTCCCTTGTCAAACTTAAGCCCGTGCTACGATTAAGTTGTCCCATGCTGTATCCATTGTACATTACGGGCCGATTGGCTAAAATGATCATGTGACATTGTCCCTCGTGTCCCTTGATGTCCCTTTGTCCCATGATTCGTCTTGTCCCACGTATATGGTCAATATTTAGAAATTTGTCTCTTTATCTTATGTCATTTAAGAGGGCGTGGTACATAATTCAACACTAAAAGAATTAGTCTATAACTGTAGGTTTCTTGAAACCAATTTGCAAAAATTAAACAATAGCAATCCTAGACAATAGTTTTATCCAACGTTTTAAACGAAATAGTTTCCAATGTTACGAGCTTCTGAGGCACAATCTATGACGCCGGAACCTCGTGCATTTAACTCCGGCGCAAGAAATCACGCGTAACGAATTAGTAATTCTGGATAAATATTTACTCATAAAGCTGGCAAATACCATTATTTAGGATTCTCATTGAGTATTTTATCCATATGGGCTTCGGAAAAAGCGTAGAAATCAATTAATGTTTTCAGCGTTTATTTATCAACCACGCACTCTTAAGTTAAAGAAGAAGAAAAAATTTCAAAATATTAAACGGCGCCAAAATTAGCGCGTAGACATAAACATTGGTTTTCACTATATAAGCAGAGTACGCGGAAGGTTACGAAATTATTATTCGAAGAAGAAAATAATTTTTAAAACAAAATAAAAGCGATAAATTTGTCGAACGTGATTATTTCACGAATTTTTTAAAACAGCTTTAAAAAACAACCGTGAATCTTTCTTTTTATCAGTTTATTTATTATCACTATCCGAATCCATGTAATAAATATATAACAAAATAAAGTAATATAGTTCCGTGTATTTTTAATTTTTATTGTA
Organism: Medauroidea extradentata; assembly: GCA_003012365.1. Lineage (NCBI taxonomy): Eukaryota > Metazoa > Arthropoda > Insecta > Phasmatodea > Phasmatidae > Medauroidea > Medauroidea extradentata. The sequence goes on from PNEQ01117917.1 coordinate 29,732, forward strand.
ACGATACTGAAAAACAAATCAACTATAATCGACATATTTGTGTTTTATGTAAACAATAAACGTTTTTTACCAAACCGTATAGGTTCCTAGCGACTGCAAAAATTTATCTTAAACGCGCAAACATCAAGTGACGTGTCCGAAGAGGTTCGACATTCCCCGTTATTAGCCGTTACGCGCGGAAAGATACGAATAGGCAGGGCTTTTCTGAGTGCTCACTTTATCCCGAACCTCCTATAAGCTGCATGGTTATTGGTAGGGTGACTGTGTGGAGGGACGTCTATCATTTGACTGTGCCAATCATAGTAAGTTTACTGTCACACCACACGTCTTTCATTTGTAGGTAGGACCTCAAGCCATGTGAGATTTAAAACACCTAATCACTGACCGTGACGCAGAAATGCAGATGAGCACATGAGAGACTGAAACAAACTGAGGCAAAATTCTTTTCGCGAAAAGTTCATGGCCCTACTTATGTGGCATCACTGTAACAACAAGGAGCCAATGAGCAGCTACACTATGTTTCAGCACACAAACATTCTTGAAGGCTAGCCTTCATGTTAATGAACCCGCGAATTATTCCCGCCTCTATTCATAAGCAGTCTTAACACTTTCCTAAAATGATTATTGAGGTGGCTGTGTAGTTGTTGTCGGATACGGTTGAACACAAGCTTGACCATAGTTTACACTGTTGCAAGTTTCCTCTCAAGGACGCTTGAAACCTCAGAGCATTGATGTGAGCAACGATAGAAATTCATGTATTTACTTATATCCGGCGGAGTAGCTGTTGAACTTGAGAGGCTTAGAATTACAGCGATGTAAGTCACGTAAAAATTTTTCTCACAAAAACTACTAATTACTTTTACACATAAAATACACCCCCCCCCCACTTTTTTTTTATCTTCTGTGCTTGGATTTTACTTCGAAAATCGAGTAACAAAGTGTAATAATTGCAACGGGGCTCTCTTTGATAACATGTTTAATTTCGGAGAAAAAACACATCTTCATAAAAGTGACTTACACCGCCACCATTCTAAGCCACTCATATATGCCGCCACCGACACTCTTGTTAGTTTTCCACCGGCCCGCGTTATAACATGATCTCTCAAGCAGTTTTTTCCAATATTCTGAAAACTGTTATAAATTTGTACTTTTATTCTCAAAACACAATAAAAAACATGCAGATAAAATTGTTGTCAAATCTTCATTTCTGTAGCAATAGTCTCACATTCTAAATGCGGTAAATGGTTATTAGCATGAATGACATATTATGAAAGATGACTAAGATCCGTCAAGTATAATTACATATAATCTCTATCGCTTTTCACGCCCCAGATCTGAAGTAGGCTGGTTAAGGGCGTTCAACTGGGGAAATATTACAATTTTATATTTGTATGAAATGGTGTTAGTTTTACAAACGTTATTTCGGAGGACATTTTCCTCTTACGAAAAAAATTTAATTAGCTTAACAAGTTTTCCCATAGCGGCATTTCAAAGTCAAAATTTGCATATTTTTAGATTATACAAAACTTCAAAACCAGTAAATATAATGAGATGAAAAAATCACATCAAAACTACGGATTGAAGCATTTATAAAAACCCATTACAAATAAAAATTGTGGATTTAAAAAAATTAAAATTTTTAATAAATTTGCTACATTTTGTAATTTTTTAAATAAAAATATACTATAATGGGTGTTTATATACTTTAAATCGTAGACAGTAACGTGTAGTTTTGATGTGATTTTTTTTCTTTTTACTATGTTAACTGGTTTTCAAGTTTTCAATTAAGCAAATTTTGGCTTTCGAATGCCATTATGGAGAACTGGCTGAACTGTTATTTTTTTCGTAAGAGGAGAATGTAGCTACTATCAAGCAATGTCTACAAAACTGACCCTTTTTTTTACAGAATTATATAATATTGATTTTTCCGCACTTGAACGTCCTTAAAGTGGCTGTCTGGGTGAATGAGTTTAGCGCTTTCAATGTGTAGAACTGCGGAAGCGGTAAAGACGAGACAGCACGCACATTGCTTCTCTTCCTAGCCTCTAGGCGCAAGTCACAGAACTGGTGTGCTGTCTTCTCGTCTATATCGCTCCTGTGTGAGGCTTTCAGACTCGACCTTATTATTTTGTGTCGTATTATTAATGCAGTGATCCATTATTTCTACTGATTTTACGATATTTATTTATTTATTCCTGCACGAGAGCAGATATCGAAAAACTCTTGCACAGTTATGTTAAAACAGTTTTGTACCGTGTTAATAATTTTTTTCAAGACAAAATACACAATGGTTTCAGCTAATTATGCAGTTAACAAAATCCTCATTAATTAACTAATTATCCAAATCTATATAATGGCTAGTCTAAAAAAAATTACACCACACAGTAAAACAACTTTTAACAAAACTGTGTAACAGTTTTTCGATATTTGCTCCCGTTTAGCATTTAAAAACTTTTTATCATGACACGCCTACACCTCAAAACATTATTGTGCGCCAAAATTTACATACTAAAAAGGACCGCAAAATCTCCCATTTCCGCCATTTGCGGCCGTTAAAGAATATGTTTTCCCATGAGAAGTGCTGAACCTGAAACGTGAAACGTTCTGTAAATGACATTCCTAATCAGACATCACTCTTGTGCGATGAGCAGTTTCCGGATGATCTGGTGACGGTCGAACCTCTGTACACCCCTGTACAGCCGGGCCTTGTTAGACGGCCACCTTAAGTAAGCACAGGAATAACAGTAGTAGCACTGCGTGCTAATAACAATCAGTCTTACAATTTTGTGTGGCGATTGCTAATAATAACTTCGTAAAGCACGTCTCTAATTAATCAGTACTTTTATTATATTGCGACACTGTAAATATACTCGGAAATAGTTTGTCGCGTACGTGATTCTTCCTAAATAATTGAGATATCCATTTGCCCTACGAATTTCTATTTCGCCTCATATGCGACATTATAATTTTGCGCTGAGTGATACAGGCTAAACACTTTTAACTGGGTAATATTTCAACAATAGTTAATGCTTTTTAATTTAACAAAAATTAGGTGCTAGTTTAAATGAATTAATTTTTCTTGGCTTTCAAAGAGTTTTACTCTATTTTCATTATATTCTGTAATAGTTGTACACCGTGTAAATTGCGGCAAACTTAAGGAACCGTAAAAAGTCGAAAGTAACTGTAAAGTATACTATAATCATATTTCGAAGCTTTTTTCATTAGAAAATTTATTTACAAGATGTTTAAAAACTTTTTTTTTAAATTGAGTTGCATAAAGTTACGTTACGTACCTTGACATCAAACGTGAAAAATAAATAAATTAACACATTGAAGTGAGGCAGCAGCTTCTTAAACAATCGACGTTCAATACTTGGCTGGTTTAGGACCCAGTTAAAATGATTTAAACGAAAATTATGAGACTAGGCAAAACGTAATTTGTATTTCAGACTGATATATTTCATGATAGTGAAACAACTCCGGAACTTGTTTATAACGGTATTAAAACCCGTTATCAGGCCATACTATTTTTAGTATTATAGGTATCAAATAATAAACTTGATAACTTTAAATTTTAGTAATATTTTTTTTATTTACTAATCTGTTTGTTAAGGCAATGAAAGACTTTTATTCTCACAAACAGTAAAGACTACTATATTTTATAGAATACGTGTTTTGCACAATAACAACCTTAACGAATGAGTGCGAAATCCTTCGAATTAGTTATAGGAGGCCACAGCAAAGGTATTCGCGGATCTTATAATCATCATGAGTGTCTCCCAATGTATCTGGATTGTTAACAATAATCGATATGCAAGCATGAGTCAAATTACCCTTGTTCATCAGCATGGAAATATCTACAAAGTGTAGGAATTAAAAAAAAAAAATAATGTTGAGACACGATTCGGATTCTAAGCTGTAATTAAGCGATTTTGTCATTAGCAATTATTTTGTATGGTTCAACTGGAACCTCGCCAGTTTTTTATTTTTTGTATTTTCTACAAGAGCGTTGTTACGTGAACTTAATGCAAAACTCAATTAAAACTTTTTAATATTAAGGTAAGATGACTATTAGGCAAACTGAAACTAACAATTGTAACATTCAACACGACCATGCTTTAACACACTTCTATACCAATCAAAAACCGAGCGAGGTGGAGCAACGGAAACACTTCAGGCTTGAATTAGGGATAAGACTTTCTCAGGATATCTGCCCTTGCATGAAGTTGTGTGCAACCGTCTCTAATTACTAGAGTCACGAGAATTCCACGTATTCATCTGACAACAGCCTAGACTTCTCAGTTCTATACGTGTACTGGCTGAAGTCGAATATCCATTGGCTTCTTACAGTACAAACGTGTAGCACGTCATATCTACACGACTTGTTTCCTTATTTATAACTGGCTTGCAGTCGTCAAATGTGTGTTAAAACCGCTCTCGTCTAATCACAGAAGATGGAGTGAAGTATACGTTATTGACGTTCAACCTGACCTAGAATCAATACGCGAAATAATCGTGCCTCCACTTATTACCTCGCTGTTGGCAGAACGTAACGTCATATATATATATATATATATATATATATATATATATATATATATATGAAAAGAAAACACATTCAAACTTTGAACTTATGGTTTTAAAAATGTCGTCCGCTAGTAAAAAAACATGTTTTCCAAGCTCCAGAATAGTACTAAAATGACTTTTTAACGTTGGTGTAGATGAGAAAATATTAAGTGTAATCGTAAAATAAGATCATAGTAACTTGCGTTGGACGTGACCATAAACTTTCCACAGATAAAACAACAGGCTCATCGTTTAAAGTCCCGATGAAAAACACTTTCTATGACAACACTGCACACTAGTTTAGTGCTACGCGCCTAGAGGCGATTAGGTGTTTGACAGACGTGTTGTATTTATCTTATCGCCTTCTACGTCTACGTGACTGAAACAAAAAAAAAAAAAAAAAAAGCTCAAGTGCACTAACTCTTAAGGGCGCCGCTTACCACGCGCTTCAAATGCGTCTTCACACGCGGGGAAACACGGGTTTTTACGTTACATTTCGACATGTGCCCTATGTGACAATGCACGAAAACAATAATAATAACAATAATAATAATAATAGTAATTCGCTGAAAGTCGGGAAGTTATAAGACACCATTCTAATTAAACATGCTGTTTCAAAACTATCCAGCATAGCTACGAGCGTCTTATCCGGATATATGTGAAACTCGGGTAGAATCGTGTCCTTAACTTTGCTTCTTCCACCAGTACAGTATTTACGGCCCATTGCTAACGTCGTCCAAGTGGAGAAAAATCATATTTTTATATGTGTATGAAGTAGTGTTAGTTTTATAGACATTACATTGAAGTACATTTCCCTCTTAAGGAAAAAAAACTTCCTCAATTAGTTTTCTCATAATGACATTCCAAACTCAAAATTTGCATGATTTTAGTGCTTAAAAGTCACAAAAACCGATCAACATAAATTAACTAAAAAAAATATACACTGAATATACATGTCACGGACTACTGATTGACATGTTTTTACAATTCATTACAATTTTTTTTCTAGTTTTAAGGAAAACGATTAAAGTGGGAAAAAATCACAATTTCAGAATTTTTTTAATGCAAAAATATTTTGTAATGGACTTTAAAACATGTCAAACAGTAGCCCGTGACATGTAATGTAGTTTCAGTGTTAATTTTTTAGTTAATTTATGTTGATTGATTCTTGCAACTTATAATAACTATTAACGTGCAAATTTGTACTTTGAAGTGCCAATATGGGAAAACTGGATGAGTTACATTTTTTTTAGTAAAATGAAAATGTAGTTTCAAGTAACTTCTACAAAACTAACAATATTTCATACAAATATAAAATTATGATTTCTTCCCCACTGGAACACCGGTTAGAGGCGCATAGTATAAATTGATCGGCGAGAACCTTGCGCGCTAGTTCAGTGCTTGGCTCTCTGGCAATACTGCATTTTGACACGCGCTCCTCAAAGTCGCCCTTTCAGCAGCGTATTCTGTGCACAAAACCGCTCAAGGCAGGCGGAGCTCTTACGTAATAACGTATAGCAGGAGGGGGGACGAACATTCAGAGTTCGGAGGACCTAGGCAAGACATTTAGAGAAGGGGAAGGTAGAACTGGCGAGGACGTTAGTGTTGTCGCCCGCAGCGCGAGTGCATTTAGGCACGGCCGTTTGAGCAGCGCAATGTGGCGTGTCGGTGCTCGGCTGTGATTTATGCCGCTCTTGGCACGGCTACGGCATAATTCCACATATCCCCACCCCTCTCTCATGTTTACCAGGCGCCGCTCCAGCCACTGCCTTCGTCTGGCAGCGGTTAACCTCCGAGCTGGCTGTTTGTTTACATCATGTCCTTACACTTGGTCTGCCGTCAACAAGGGCACTGCTTATGTAACTTTGTACGTCCGTGAACAGTTACACTTTTAATTTCTCCTGTACTTTCACAAGGTAAAGCCGAGGTTACCAAGTAGTTAGTGAAAATATTTTTAAAACTACAAAAACTAGTCCAGTGACAAATTTCCAAGTACGTGTCTGTAACATTGTACTGGTATTTGCTACGAAAAAAAAACTAAATTTAAATAATTTAGTATATTCTTGTCATAAAAATGAAGTAATTTGAACACTTACAGTTAAGTAAGTAATTTTACGTGTAATTATTTAGACTAAAAAGTATTAGTGTAAGCAGTGCGAATGGAGCGTACATCATTCCGATTATTAGCACAATACACCATAGGCTCACACAAAACAAATTGTCTAATTTCTTTATATTTCAACATATATAACTATTATTGGATTGTTAGGTGTTTCGGTAGTGCCTATTCCTTAATGCAATTTAGGATTTTTTTAAATGTTTTCATTACAGCGATTATACACCTAATAAAACTATTAACACCCTTTAAGACCACGCTCTACTATTTCTACTGTTTTGGAGATAATGATTTTTTAAATTAAGCCAAAACGAGAGCAGATATTAAAATACTGTCTGTCAGTTATGCTCAAAGTAGTTTTCACAATGTTGACATTTTTAAGCGAGTAAATACTATGCTTTCCGCAAACTATGCAAGTCACTACATTTTCGTAAAATTTCATATCTTGAAATAGATATCTATCACAGAAAGAAACCTTTTTAAACAAAACAGCCAAAGAGCTTTGTGATATTTGAACTCGTTCAAACTTAAAAAAACAATTACCAATACAAAGTAACACCGTGAATGATTTAATAATGTCAGCGGAATTATTCATCCTTATAACTGACATAATCACGTTTGGGAGATCCACTGGATGTACTAAGGGATATCCACGGACGACACTTTTGGGATATTCAATAGATATACTTGGGGGAAGTCGCCAAGTGTTAGCTCGGCTCAAGAACACTTAATTTTTTGGGGGAATTTTTACCAATATTTTATTGAAATATGTAAGCATCTTTGTGTTACATAACTTAATGAATCTTAACACGAATGAATTATCATTACATTATCCTAGGTTTGTCTGTATTACACCCTATATGTATTTCGGACATTTGGAACATTTACAAGTTATCCGTAAGATATCCGGTACTGTGTGGAAAGGAATAACTGAGAGGGGATATTTGTGGAATTTGTGGAATGGAATATCCAATAGATATACTTGGAAAATTCTCCTAGGGCTCTGTATGTATGTATGTATATATATATATATATATATATATATATATATATATATATATATATATATATATATACTCACACACAAACACCATCCTCAAATGTCTTTTTCATGCTGTATTTAGAGTATTATAAAACGATATTATTGTAATCTAAGAATCTCTGTTACATTAGATCATTAATCTAAAACACAAATTAGCAGCCATTACTATACTCTAGGGTTCTAGAGATATTCATAGAATGCCTGGGATGTATAATCGAAAATCGGGACATTTACGTGATATTCCTATAATATACTGTGCTGTGTGGGTAATCACACAGATTTATTAATGCTGTTCGTACAAACCAGTAACGGAAAAAAAAGAAATATTCTGAAAAAATCGAAATCCTCCAATAAGCACAATGAAAGCATTTTATTTACAACAAAGAAGTATTTTTCTTTCAGTATTTTAGCTAGCGGTGAAGAAATTATGACTTAAGGCAAAGAAAAGTTTGAAAAAAAATATGTATATATTTTTAGACTTACATTTTCCTTTGAAAATAATATTAGTTTCTTTTAGCAACGATAATGTTGTTTTTGAGCGTGTTTTTTTTGTGTAAATAATAAAACTGCATTCACCACAAGGATTTATATTTAACTATATTAACAGTAACGCAGTTTATAGTGCCATTACTGTAACACTGGAGCAAAAGTGTTCTTTGTGGCAGTGGCTATTATTTAAACAGCAGTTTTCTTTGTAGTAACCAAAACTGTGTTGTTGAAAAGAGGGTGTTGTAGAATGATGCTTAATTTTCTGTGATATCACCAACGTTGATATAATTTATTTCTTAATAAGCATTAAGATATATTCTCACAAAGACACGTGACTAGTATCCGAAGCAGTGATAGAAAATATAATAGGAAATTTAAAATATCAGCCCTGTTAAGGGCGCTGCCTACCTCGCAGCCCTGCGGAGAAAGAATAGGGTTTTACAAGTCAAATTATTTTCATTAGCTCTCGGTCACCGTTTGTGATATTGTTTCCGGACAAACCCCATTTTCTGCGCCGAGAAAAGGCTACGTAAATAAAATCGCAGAAAATAAATTATGAATTGCCTTTTTTGCATGTTTTTGTGCGTAAATATGCTTTTTTGGCCACAATTTTCAGGGTATTGAAAAAAACTGCATACATGACCCATAGCAATGTACGCGGCACCGAGACGAACAAGAAAGTCACTGGTGGTATATATGTAACTTCAACCGTTACTGAACCAGGTGGAAAATCATTTAACCTGTAAAGCCCTATGCTTGCTCCCGCCGTGGCTTCAAGATAGGCAGCGCCCTTAATGATTATCACGCTAGAGCAAATAAACTTCAGTAAAAGAAGCAGGATTTACTGTAAAGTGTACCCATTACAGTCCTGACTTCTGGAAGGAGAATCTTTGTGCGCGTCTCGAACACTACTTCGCGGTTATTGGCAACGTGGGTTTACGCAGACACTTCTGTAATTTGAACGTGCCAACCAGGAAACGGTTACTGCGACACCAAACCTCTGTGTTTTGTGGATTTAACTGTAAACGCTAAGAGTGAAATATTTTCTTACATACAATAAAGCAGAGCTGCGGAGGTGCGCGTGAGACAAACAAACTGGTGAAAAATCATTGGCTACAGTTCTCGACGCTTTCATGTCAAGTATTTTTCATGGTATAAGTCTTCATTAGGTGTTTACTATCATTTCAACAGAAAATAAGCAAATAATGTTTGATTCCTGCATATTTAAATTAATTTACAATATGTTTAACTGAGTTACAACTTAATTTGCAGCGCATTTGTACAGTATAGTAAATAATACTAATGAATGCAGCTCCAGGTTCATGTGCAATAGTTGAATTTCCACTTTTACTGCGTAGCCCCAGTGAAGTTCAACTGGCTTTAAAAAGCCTCTCTTTATTAGTAGTACTTATGTCAGTAAACAATTAGACAATCTAATAGTTTGCTCAACTTGTTTACGAAGTAATGTGCCTGAAGCGCTGTATGCTGTACGATTCTGATAGGCTATATATAAGTTCAACGTTCTATTTATACAAGCCTGAAAATTACCGTTTATAGCCTATATCACTTAAAAAAAACTCACCAGTGTCAGAGCGTTAACATGAATGTGTCGGAATTTTTTTTACAATAATTAATTTATAAAAACTTATGTGCATCAGTGTGGTCTGTTTAAAAAAAGTATTTCCTAATAAAGTGCATCAGGTACATTTCCTAAAAACATGTTGAAACAAGTTGAGGTAAAAAAAATAATATATATGTATGTATATATATATATATATATATACACACACACACACACACACACACATTACTTCTACTAAAAAGGGAGAATTCTTCAGCCTGCATATATATATATACACTTCTACTAAAAAAAGGGAGTATTCTTCAGCCTGCATATATATATATATACATATACTACTTCTACTAAAAAAGGGAGTAATCTTCAGCCAGCATATATATATATATACTACTTCTACTAAATAGGGAGTATTCTTCAGCCTGCATATATATATATATATGTATATATATATATATATATATATATATATATGCAGGCTGAAGAATTGTACACTCCCCTTCATTTTTTAGTACAAAAGTTCCGACACAATTTAGGATGACTTATTAAGTACAAACTTTGTATTTTTTAAAATACGCAGACAATTTTTCTTTAATTTAATCGGTTATGCTAATGTAGAGCAACGCATTTTTAAGACAAAAGTGAAGTGAATTTGTATAAAATCACGATTACAGATTCGCCCACGGTTGTTATTGTAGTTTCAGCTAGAATCATTATCATTCACATTTTCATCGAAACAGATAAAAATTCCTTTTTTTTTTTCCTCAAAATATTTATGAAAAAATTATTTAATTACAGTTGCCTACTCTTCACCACGTGACCGCCTGTTGAATCAATCCAACTAACCTTAAATTAAAAAAAACTATCACGGGCTAAAATATGATAGTGATTTACATTAATCAACAGTTGTAAATTGAAAATCGGATGAATGTTTTCTTACCAGTGTTTTATTTTCACAAAAATATGTAGTTCACTGGACTGAAAATAGAAAAAAAATTATATATATAAAACAATCTTTCCATTATAAGATACTATTATTTGAGAAGAAGTGAACACGTTTTGTAATTATTTACAAATATATATGAAATTCTGTATTACATTTCTTGTGGTGAAATTGAAAATATTTTCGACATTAAGTTTTCATGAATATTTTTTGGAAAAGTAAACCGTAAAAGATGTACAGCGTAAGAAAAAAAAGTAACTGATAACGTATAAACAAAATTAGTGTAATAGAGTGTTAACAAAAATATCTCAACTTTATTCAGAGCGATAAGTTTCCCAGGGATCGTCTTAAAGCAGCTGCAACGCGTTTGATCTACTTCTTTATACTTTCAATGACTGAAATCTTAATGGCAACTTATCTTTGACACGAAGAGTTATTGATATACATTATTTTAAAAATTGTTAACTATTACACATATATTAATTAAAGCAGTTTTTAATAAATGGCACGAACTCACCCAAGCCTCTGAGATATTACATCCACCGACCGCGTTGTCACACTTCTTTTATGTACTGGCAGTGATCTTCAAATTCCGTGTTATCACGAAGGCAGTTAGTATCTCCCAGATCCGCAAACGTTACTTACCTGTCAACAAATATAAAACATTATCATTACACAAAACAGTGACAAATAATTGGTATTGGATACATTTTCATTTAAATAATATATTTATATATTAAAGCCACATTGTAAATTAAATAACTTACATTTAATAGAAATGAAACATTTACCAACCACGCACATAAATAATAATAATATAATTTACAATTTACGTGAATTTATTCTATTAATCTAAAACTGTTATTTTCGGAAACTGCTGCAAGAATATTTCCGTGGTGTTCTGCTGTACAAAATATAAAATGCTGTGTTAATTTAATTAGACGAAACATTTTTATGTTATTAAATCTACTCAATTAAAAATTATATCGATGGTGCCGAACTGCAACCTCGAATGCCAAGACAGGCAAAAGCACTTTAAAAACATAATAATCACAACATATCACGGGCATCTTGACCATACAAGAACATAAATTAAAGTTTTAATAAATACATACACTCTACAAAATAGTTTGTAAAAATTTGCTACACGTACGTATAGGAACGCTTAAAAAGTAGGTATGTTAGAATATTTCCCAGACATCCATAGTAGCACTCCTGAACTTTTTTTTATAAAACAGTCAAATGTATACTGAAGTTACCAGACTTGTATTGTAACAAGTGTAAAAGTTTGCATATTTACAAGACGGAAGTATGGCAACTGTACCATACTGCCTTTAGGTTAATTACTTCCTAAATATTTTAGGAAGTTTTTACAGTGTAGGTATAGCTAGGGACAGGAACATTTCGCGAATTCAATGACCTGCAAGCTATAATCCATTATCCTACGTATACTCAAGCCCCGTCTATTTGTTCACTGTCAGTTGTTCCACTGAGTAGCAGCTGATGGATACATGGTCGGTGCTTGAGTATGCATAGAACAATATATTCTAGCCTGTCGGTCATCGAATTCGCGAAATTTTCCTGTCCCTACCTATGTATAGCAGTGATGTACAAGCTTGCTGTATGCGGGAAATTGCAGTGTTTCGACATAAGAAATTGCAGTTCAACACTATCAATATTGTATATATTAAACCATACTATCACTCGGTCACTTAAGGCTTGGTTTCTATAACATTATCAGAGTTTAAGTTTCTAAACATTAAACTGCAAGCGATTGTATTCACATTGTAAATTATGTCAAGCCGATGCAAGCATTTAGCCAGGACGGATATGCTACTATGCCCTGCAACCAAAATTTGTTATATTAATTATACAGTCATTGTTACAAAATGGCCGCAAAACCCGATTTAGAATACTATAATTGTTTCATGTTTGGCAGATTAGTTGGTAATAATTCTTCTTTCATAAAAATGTAGACTGAGAAATGGTCCAACTTCATTATTATTTTATTAAACATCCATCGTATTGGTTTTATCTTCATCTAAAACCAAGATAAGTTATTTTAAAGTAAACAATTGCGTTTATGTTGTCGGAGTGTTCCTCCGTAGATCACAATAAAATGCTATTGTAGATCGTACGATTTTGTAAAGTAGTAAGAGTAAATTAATATTTTAGTACAACTAATATTTGTAAATTATTTTGTACACATTTTTTTTCCTTTTGAGTATTAGAAATGTGTAACCAATTCGAACCAATTGCTATTATAAGAGATCCAAATAAAACGTACTTGTGAAACATTTACTACGAAATTACTAATTCATCAAACGAAACAAGTTACAAATAATAGAAATGTACGACTAGTGTTAACGCGAGAATACGCACAAATGTTGTGAAGTGATATTGTTTTAGCGTGTGGATGTACATACATATTTAGTTAAGTAATATTTCTGGCCTTAAGCTGACTTCAAGGTTAACCGTAGGCCCTACACTCACTTATAAACAGAAACCCAAGAATTTCACGGGTTCATTTGATGATATAAGCATATAATTTTACTATTGTTAATTATAACTCGTCGTTCAATTTTTCGAATGCAGTTATAAAACTTAGTTAAACACACGCTGACTCCCCACGGTTTTCTATATGTTACTTGGCTACACACTGAAGAAGCAGGCCAACGAACAATGAGTTGTAGACAGATTATAAACATAACAGTGGAGTCCAGTCAGTGGACTCTATACTTATGTAGTATGTCCAACACAGCAAAAGAAAAATGTGCAGCATTTGTAAGTTAAGTGTAGCGGATAGGAAATTATTAATATTGTCTTAATTTATCACTACACTTAAAACTAAATTTCCGAACTAATTATTTTAATAACAATACATTTGTTCAAAATGTTAGAAGGTCATTTCTTGTACGTGTCAGTTCATGTGGATGTAAAACCATTTTAAAAGTCTAAATAGTTTATTTGAGCAATGAATTTTTGATTACCTAATTGTAGGGACCCCTGTTTGGGAGAAAAGTTATCTGTGCCACTTACTGTTGTTTTTGTGCAGTTAGTGTGCATCTGTAGTCTTCGTGGTCGGTGATTACATGTTGTTAACTCTTATGTGTCACAACATACGCTAAATCACGTAAGTGTGGTATTGCAGTAACAATATTCTGAATGGTACAGTCAAATGAGAAATGTTTTCCCACAAAGTCACGCTGCCAACAACAACGAAGCAAAATTGCAAATGTGCATGTAAGACAGTGGAACTAATTAAAACAGAAATCCTTATTTGTACCGCTGTAAAAGTCACATATTTAATTAAGGGCATAAGAATTACAGCCGTAAGATTGAGTCACTTAGCGAAACATTCGCTCATGTATTTTGCAAAACAATATACTCTATAATGTTTTTTAGTTTATTCCATTAAAATCTTTATAAAATTTTAAATTTAATATTTCATAAAAATGTTTACTTTTATTATAAAAACACGTCCAAAAGTTAAATATCCTTTATTATTTTTAATACAAAATTGAACTTAAAATCTCCTTAAATATAGGTATTTTTCTTTGCCATTTTCTTCACGAAATTCTATTTTCTCTCTGACAGCATGAAAATATGTAAAGGAAATGAATGTTCTAATTTATAAATAAAAATTTAATTTTTATGACTTAGATTTTTCCTTTTACTTATAAGTAGATGCACGAGTATCCCGCGTGTTGATTCAAAGTCAGGATGAACGTCAGCAACGTATACCTCACTTTCGCTTCCGTGATTATACGGCAGCTGTTGCGATGCAACTTTGACGACTTCAAGCCAGTCACGTGTGACAAAACAATTCGCGGGTATATCACACGCCACCCGTTTGTACACTTAGAAGCCAATGCATATTCGACCTTGACCAGAGCGTGTATAGGACTGTGAAGTCTAGGCTGCAGCCAGATGAATACGCGAATAATCGCGCCTCTACTTGTAAGTGAGAAAATGTGTGGATTCTACCTTGGAGTTTCATCTTCTGGCTACGCCCATGCGTGTAGCTTTATCTTGCGTGACTGTTAGCGACTATGCGCAGTCATAATTGCGTGTCATGTCACACGCGCAATTTTCTAACATGTTGTAACACACAACAGAACCACTGAACCACTGTAGAAGGAAAAAAAACGTCAACATTAGCAGTTCCTGAGGAATGTGTAACATCCAGATAGAGACGGGAAAACTTGCTTGTTCACTGACTAGTGCGCAAAAGATCCAAGAACAGTTGTGTGCTCAAATATGCAGCAGTAGCCTATTGGTTGATAGCTAGGGCCCGGTAGCTTTCGCATTGTTAATAACTTTGTATTAGCAATACTATCGTTGGTGTAAACTTGACTTTAGACCACCTCGCGCAAGGGCACTTAGAAGGCGCCACCTGTTTGTGCCCGCCGATCCAGTTTTACTATGAGTATATGAGTGACAGCTGACAGTGAAAACCACGTAATTGAGAATGTGCAAAATTAATAAAATTTAAAATGCATTAAAAATAAATCCACTAATTCGTTACGCGTAATATCTTATTTCCGGTGTCAGAGATTGTGCCTCAGAAGTTCGAAACACTGGAAACAATTTTGTTTAAAACGTTGTCTAAAGCTATTGTCTAGGATTGCTATTGTTTAACTTTTGCAAATTGGCTTCAAGAAACCTACAGTTGTAGATTAACGCTTTTAGCGTTAAATTATGTACGACGCCTTCTTAAAATTTAAGGAAATGTTACATACGCAACGAACTGAAAAAAAAAAAAAAACTTTGCAATTGTTAAACACAACAATTAAACATTCACACGTATACGTATTACAATGGAAACTAAAAAAATATCACAGCCTGGGTGCTTATTCCCCAGCACAAGTGTTTCCCCTCCCACCAAGGCGTTCCGGGTTCGATTCCCGACGAGGTCGGTCTCCGGACGCCTTTAATTCCTAAACCGTGAATATTGGCTTTACATTCTAGGAGAGAAGTAACACCTGCTACATTCACTTATCAGAAGAATTATAAAAGCAATTTTTCATACATCTTATAAGCAGTCACATATGATATCTGTAGCTAAGTAAAGTAGTTTATTGCTCTTTTGTATGTCGTTAATTTGTTATTTGGTATTTGTTAACGAACCAACAATGTAGTGGTGGTTTAGCGTAAGAAAATGCTGGTTCGTTAATTTCGCCACTGTAATTAAACCGTAAAGAAGTAAACAAGTATATAACAAATTTAACAAAATTCCTCCTGGCTCAATCTGCATAACAGAGACACATAAGAAATACTTCCAGTGATAAAAAAAAAACAGTTCTATGTTTGTGGAACGTCATAGAATTTCCAATCTTTGTCTTCAGCGCTGAAGACCTCGATGTTAAGAGCAGACCAAAAATCTCTCTCACTCAATCTTTCTGTTAATGTACAGAATAATCAAAGTAATCATACAACGCTGCTCTTCTCCACGCCTAAGCATTTTGCTTTCCAAACAAAAGATGCTTACGTACATAATACAGCTCGGTTTTGAAATAATGGCGGCGAAGAGTTTGGTCATTAGTTATACACAACCTTGTCGGGGATCTCTGCGGGAAAATGTTCCCGAGGGTGAGGTGCGGTAGTCGTATTTCATTTCGGACGTGAATTTACGTCGCGGGCGAACTTGGCCCGTTTCCAAAAACAGGACTGGTCGAACGCAAACCTGAAAGCCTTCCCAGCAAAATGTTAAGTACGTTGGTAGCTTACATCGCTGATACGTATCCCTGTTCCACAGTCATGTGTGTGTGTATGTGGGCGGAGGTATTGTTTGTGAAAGAGGCAGTTACGTTGGCAAGACGAACACATGACGTATCAGCTTCGATACCGTGCTGTGAAACCCTGCTTTTTTCTACGGGAAACTTTATAAGCTTATTATTTCAAATGACCGCGGTGTGTCGAAAAAATTATATTTTCACAGTGTTTTAAATGTGTTCCCTCAAGCGATAAAGCCACATAAAATAAAGCTAAACAGGCAAATTTTATAAACATACTACTGTTCCAACCAATCGAAAATTAATTTTATTTAATGGCCATGCTCTCTAAAATCTGGATTTTCTTAATAAACAGTTTAGAAGTAAAGAGAAATAATAACTAAAAAATTCTTTGAGAAACGAATGATAACTGAAATATTGTAATTATTGGATAAAATAACCGGCACATTGCCTTAATTCACATACATAGTAGTGTCATTAAAGTTTACGAGATCAGTTTGATGAAATGTCATACATAAAGGTTTCATTTTACAACCAACTGAAAGAATATGGTATGGTAATTAGGCTTCACGCCTCGTCAACAGCGAGGTCATTATAGACGTAGATACACAACGTGATACAATGGTAGAAGCTGGGAGAGGAGTCGGCCATAGCCTTTGTTAAGATACCATTCTAGCATTCACCTGGAGTGTTTTCAGGAAACAATGGAAAACCGAAATCAGAATACCGGGGACCGAACCTGGGTCCTCCCGAATACGAGTCCTACGTGTTACCGTTGATCAACCTCGTTCGGTAACTTAAAGAAGAGTAAACTTAAGAAAAGTGTGAATTCCTACGGCCTTTTTTAATGATACAGAATTGCTACTACCTACTTAAAACTTGCTTACTTGCACGTGAAGGCTACTAAAATACTGCTATGTCTCGGAAACGTAAGATATACTGGAATGGCCCCGCCATGAGCAGGAGTTGAAAGTTCTCCGATAATTGGCACTGGGAGATGTCATGACCAACAAGAAAACACGCGAATTGTGGAACTGCTTCCCTACAAAAATTTTAAGAAGACTTGCATAGTTTGACATGTGGATTGCCTTGCTATGCGACTCCGATGACCAATACGGTAAGACTAGACAAATGACCAAAAGGAATGAGCTATACCAACTGTTATAGCGAAAAGACAAGCTTTATAATGAATACGGGTAGAAATCGCTGTTAACTAAAACGCCATGTGATAATTTAAGGACGCTTTAAAATCAACTGAAACAAACATTTGTTTTTCCAATTGTAGAAAAAAAACAGCTGTTATTTTGGTCAATGATGTCTAGTCGTCAGTCCGTCGGACTAAATTGTCAAAGATCTAACAATCAGGATGTACCGTAGCCTTTAACGCATGTATGGAAAACCACGTGGCATTAAACCATTTTTACAATTCTATAAACTGAAATAGTTCTACTAGAAAGTCTTGCTAACCATAACTAAACAACATCTTTGGATAGACGGCTATGCAATCACTCCATATGTGTTCTGAAACACAGGAAGAATGTTCATTCACTTAAAACGTAGGTATCAATTACAATTAAACAGAGATACACATGCCTGTGATTCATCACAACGCACAAAACGGAATTAATTCTTTAATATAACTACACGGAGATTATGTTCACCCAGGACAACTAAATTTTCCCTTGTCAAATTAATAACATTGAACTTCCTGACCTACTGTAAAATAACGGCCTATGTTCCTGGTGTAAGTATTTGTGTTTGATGTGCGGAGATACTGCAGCGATAAGGGTCAGCTTTCCACGCTCGACGGTAACTGCTTCGCTTCTATTCGCAGTGCACCAAAGAGGCGTTCAGTGTTTCAGCTTTACTATTATTTTCTATGGGACTTTAAACGACGACCCTACAATTTTGTTTTTGAAAGTTGTTAGTCCGCAATTTTAAAACTATAGGAGCATAGTTTCGAGAGTTTGTTCTTATCGTAGAAAAATATTTTGACAGTAAATTAAGCAGATTCGTGTAGAAAAGAATAAAAGTGATACGCTACAAGATTGTGTATGCGCCAAGTACTTGGTCCTCTTAACATGATCAGAAGTTTGCTCAATAGGCGCAGGCATGAACCAGATCCGCCTTTAGTGGCGGAAATAGTACCGAGTCAAACAAGTGCATAAGAAATTGTATTATTTCATTAACCTGCAGTAAAACAACCTTGACTTAGGCCCAAGAATTACAGTTTTGGCGATAATATTTTTTTTTAAACATATAAAGTAACCGACATGGAAATATTGCACTCTAAATTTGTTATAATTAGTTAAAACTTTATACTTTTTTTTTTTTCGAGACAAAATACAGCCATGCCAGAACCTAGTAGTTAACTAACGTGATTTCCTACCGTTTGTTTCGAAAAATTATATTACACATGACTAATTTGCAAACCAAGTGACATAGCATCTTTACGTTATCGGCTGTCGTCTAGATTAAAGAAAATAAAATTCTCTGGAAAGCCGAGAAATTCGGGGGCCCCCGCTCTAACTTCGTGAGGTTTCGGAAACGCACGTAGGGGGAAGGAAAAGGATAGGAGGGGCAAGAGGGAGGAGACGGACATGGGCCGGGCGCTGTGACGTCACAGCAAGCTACTTCCCCTCCTCCGCGGCTGGGCAGGAAACTCGTAATTACAGCTTCGTGCTGGCGTGTTATGTGTTTGGATCGAGCACAGGCGAGGGATATAGTGGACTTGGAGTGGGGGGGGGGGGAAGGGGAGGCTAATTCCTGCGTGGACGTGGTCGAGATCCGGCATCCGCCCTGCCGCGATGTGTCGTCTCCCGCAATTACCCATGCCTCTGAAGTACAGTGGTACGAGTATCCGGCGACCACGGATATAACGATGTCTGCCCGGTGTGCGGCGGAGCATCCGTGCAGTCTTTGTTCCAGCTTGTTTCGTCCGCTCGCCCTTGTCTGCGCGTATCGTTAAACCCATACGAGGAAATATCCCCACATGACTTCGACCAGGGGAAGAATACATTTATTCATGTAAGATATATGTAGACCCAGTTAACAATATTTATAACATTTTCATTTTATTTATTACACAAATTTGCAGTGATAGCTAAACATCCCCTATGCACCGTACAAGGCTGACACTATGGCTGTGTCCTAATTCAAGTATGTACTTTCGTAGATGTAGCCTTGTGTACTTTACTTGTCCTTTCCTCAATACTTAACGAATTCAGACAAAACCTTCTTCTCTTCTGCTGCGAAATTACACATATGTCTATGGCTAGTATCGAGCCAATTGTTGAATGAAAATAAATATTTTTACGTCAATACAAGGTCTCTAAACTACAAGGTCGTCTCATAGCGTCAAGTTGCTTTCCTAAGTTCGGGACGTTCAGGTGTTTCCGTGAGACGACGTAGGCTAGAGACCACGGCCATAGAGGAACAGGTCTGGACACTTGAAGTTGAAAATTGACCCTCATATGACTGATTGGCGCCACTGGCACTCTGGTGTAGTTTTAACATTATGTAAGTGGAACTACGAGTAACAAGTTAATGTCAGAGCCACTAGTAGTATTGGTAGTACGAAACTACTTTGCATTGTTAAAACCGTGTGTTCGAAAGTGCCTATTCAGGGATTTAGGGTTTAGGAATTTAGGGTGTATGGTTTCGAACGTCAAATATCAGCGCTTCATGTGGCAGAATCGGAAACTAGAGGTTTGATGTAGTTTCGATGTTGTTTTGTTACCTCCTTCGTATCCAGGATTACAAAAAGTTACTTCTTTGCCCGGGTAGAGTAAAATTTTAACTCGTTAAATTTACAAACTGATACGACCGAGGGACGAATGTTTGGTTTAAAAAGTGAACCTAACTATTTGCTGGCATTTATTTGTCACAAATTAACTAATTTGCTACGATATAGCAAATCATGGTGACTAGCTATTTCTAACAGGTTAGTTTTTTTGTAAAAATCCGCGGTAAATAAATATTATATTTACCGCACATAGACATTATAAGAGAACAACTTTTTTTTAGTTGTATCCTTTCAACAAAAACATTATTTAAAAAAAACTATGCCAGCAATGTTTTTATTATATTACAAATTAGGAAAATTATTTTTAGTATAAACATGTATTATTATTGTATATACAAAAAAATGTCGCGATGTTTGTTCTTTAGTTATATAATGCTTGTCGTAGATAGTTATTATTAGTTTCGGGTGAAATACGGGACCATAATACTTCAATCAACAACAGCAGACAACTTTACGGCATATTAGGGGATTTAGTGTACTACTCTACCTCAGTAAATTTCAACCCTAAAACCGCAAATTTTAAGGCCCTAAAATTTATCACGTGGCCGATTTAGGTACCTAAATGGCAGTCTTCTAGCGGATTCGAACACGGATAGTACTAGTGGCGCTTTCAGTCATAAATTGGTCAACTCAATAGCATTGTTAGATAGGCTAGTGTTCTTTTATAACGTCTTTGGTTCAGACCTGTTGTTCTAAGACCTTCTTTGTCTATGACCATTCTTGAGACCTCCGAGTGTAAACAATTGTGTTTGTGAGAAGTTTGAGGTTTTCTGAGATAAATGTCTGCAACTCTATGTGCTGTTGATTTGTGTTCGTAAATACCATTTTTCTTACTATATAGGGCCTACGTACAAAAATACAGACATCGCCTCATTTATGTTATGTGTCAAATATGCAATAATCGACCCAAGTATGAATTGCTGGCCTGAGATGAAGCAAAATGTACGAATTTATATAAAAAACAGTTGCCAAAGAGCTGCGATAATTTCGTCTGTTCACACAAATCACCCAAAGGCTTCTTATCGTACATTCCTATGACTGAATCACTCCATTGCTTTTGTCTTAAGATATGTTTATACATTTCTCTAAAATTTTACTTACACTAAAGCAACGGATTTATTTCCAAAATATAACACATTGACCAATAGTAAGCGGTTTTCAATTGAAGTCCAAAGTCCATTGAAAACATTGTATATTATTTGAATTCCCGCGTTGTTTGGGTCTCTGTGTTACGTCACGCTTTCACTAGCGAATAACTGCAGAATACTCGCATGATACGACATGGTACTCTATAGACCTTGGCGCCAATTTCTTAGTGCATGTTTGCCAATTGAAGAAAATTTTACAACGTATAATTCTCGGAGGATAACCAAACATACAATTCACCAATAAATAAGAATAGTCTGACATATAAGGAATACTGTGATGGGATATACTTACAAACAAGCAATGTAGCCATCCGAAATTACAAGGCTAGTATACATAACGTTCAATCTGAAGATTTACCAATTCAAAATAGCAACGACATCAGAGCTACAAGGATGCGAGAAGGCCACAGAAATACACGCATTCGTTTCCTTGTGCATTCTTGAGCAGTTGCATCATTTACTTCTAGTTCGGACAGTCCTTGTGATGTCATTTCCGGAGACAAGTACCCTTCAGTAATAACTTCAGGTTAATTCGGACACGGCGTTAGTTAATTCTTGCAAACAATTAATAATACTACAAGTAAACAAAATATTACAAACATGGATTCAAAATACACGTAGGGATTATAAATCTCATTCAGGTATTAGAAGAAACAAAATGTTTATTTACTACTTATGTGCCACCCAACAATCAACTTTTGACATGATAACACTAATGTATTCATACATAGATATAAAACGTATTAAAACACGCAATCAAAAAAAAAACACCACAAAAACACGTAAACTACTGGGCGAGAAATTCATTTATTTATTAATTATGTATTTACACACGTACAGTTTAGCCAAATGCCAGTTTGCAACAAATTCGAATAACACTGTAATACACTTTACATCGCCAACGCGTAACAAGAAGTAAAAAATAGAAAAAAAGAAATGTGACAACAAATAAACAGTATAGTTAACATTGTAAGCATTACATGAGCGTACGTATATTTAACAGCAAATTGTACGTACCATTTTTAATATTTAATAATACTAAACTAAAAATATCAACTGGGCTATTACAGTAAATTTGAATTTTGTTTAATTGGTTATTTTGCCTGCTGGGGGCCGACCTCCGTAGCGTAGTTGGTGTGAGAGGTCCTGGGTTATAATCCCGGATCGGGAATGGCTGTTGCATTGCTCGTTCACCTCACTTCACCTTCTTCGACTCGTAAGAGCTCGTTGTTAAAGAGCCGTAAAACCCTCTCTTCTCACCACAGCTTCGTCTGCTGATCACTCCACAGTTTGGCTGCTTGATAAGCAAACAGTTTTCTATACATACAGCAGTGACATGACCCGGAGATTTTAAATTGGTTTTATTATGTCTGTGATCACTAGAATTTTGCCGCAATTTGTTTCAGTACTTTACTTGCACATCTGCAGATCTGCTTCATGGTTATTGGCAGTATGTCTATGTGAAGTGACGTATCTCATTAGATTGTTCCAGTCACGACACGTGTGTAATTTGCGGTTAGAACTCCCAAGTCACGTGAGAGTGAAAACAACCAATCACGGACTACGAAGCAGAACTGCAGAAGTGTGCACAAGCGACTGAAACAAACTGGGGCAAAAATCTTTTCGCGAAAAGTTCGCGGTCCTAGTGATTAGGTATGAATTTTTCTTATGTTCATAAAAATATTCGGTAGCTTAAACTTCCAACTTTTGCAATCTGTCTATCCATAGCCATCTTTAGTAGAAGGCCGCGGTCTTATATCTGGCAACCCTGCCAGGAAGGGTCACTTTAACACTTCTTGTAGCATTTCAAAGACAATGGCTGTACCTGATTCGTTATTCTGCCCTACATACCGGCGAATCAGGAGAAGCCACCGCCCCTTTGGCGAGACAAAATAAGTGTTAAAATAACCCTTCCTGGCAGGGTTGCCAGATCTAAGGCCGCGGCCTTCTACTAAAGATTGCACTATTGCAATCTTCTGATGTCCATATACAGCCAAACAGAGCGTTGTAAATATTTGGTTATGTGCTCTATTTTCGTAACTGTAGACACACCACAGGAAAGCAATATTTAGTGTCTGTATTTTATCTTAAATTTTTTTTTTTCTATTTCCTGCAAACATACCCGAGCTATAACTGAAACTGGATAGAACCAATGGATCACAGACTTTAAGTTTTAAACTTATATGTCACACAAGTAACATTTTTGTAGGTATTTAAGCGATAGTAAGCTGTTTGCTTAACTCAAACAGTATGCATCTGTAGAGGTTACAGGAAAAAGTGGTTTAGAATTAATGAAGAACTCAGCGCTTAAAACTGTCAGAAAATTAAATTTTTTTATCAAATAATAACTCTTATTATTATGATAGCTCTTATTTAAGGGTTTAGCAACTCACTAACCTTCTACAGTTGGCAACACAACAAACACCAACAAATATCAGAAAAGCTACGCAGTAATCATTAAAACGTCAAAAGTTGAACAAGACCTAAAACACATAAGCTTATTGGACAGCAGAGCGTAAGGCGGTATTACGAACTAGACAAAAAGATATGGTTAAATAATTTGAAAAAAAAATATATACATATATATATATATATGTATATAATGTGAATAAGGATTGCATACGTAAACCAAATACAATTCATAATAACAATAACAACAATAAAAATATCAATTTTTAAATTTAATGTTGTTTGGACGGCAGAAAAAAATTACGATATTCTTCTTGTTACACATATACTTATATGTATAGCACGCACAAAAATTGAGCATAGTGTAACTTGCAACCACTAGGCTTATTATGTGCCTGGTCACAATCAAGTACGCGAAGGAAAAAAAAAAGTTTTGTATCACTGCTACAGAACACTTTAAACATGTTTTCCGAATTTTCGTACCATTTTTGTGCATTTCAGACGAAAAAGCGCGTTTCAAAAAGTAAATAGTAAATTATTTATGTCCAGTTCTTAATTTTAACCATCAGAAAATAATTTTTAAGTTTTCCTTCTGGGCCAGTAATTAATACAGTGTCTGGAAAGTAAACAATTGTTTGCAGAGAAATAAGTACACGTTACGCGACATGTTCCACTGTACAATATGCTAGTGTATTATATTCATTGTGTGTTAGAATAAGTTGCTTTACAGTCAATTTGAAATGATTTAAAAAGTTTGTTCTCTGAAGCAGAAGAATCCCTTGTAGAGAGTATGAACAATATTCCTTAAATTCAGTGCAGACTAATAAAGATGCCTACGTATTTAATTATTCCAAACCGTCAAGATGAACAGACAGCAGAATGCAAATGTTGAATGTGAACGGAACTGGCCTAATAATAATATCTTTTAAATGTGTGCAATAAGACGCACGTTTACAAAAAGGCTGGTAGGTAGGCCTATATACCTTGAATTTATATAAATATCATAACTGTATCTGGTCAATAAAATGTTTGTACTTAACTAAACAGTTTGATAATATTTGTCGAACTTTCATAATATAGGCGTATTTTGTAAGATCTTAACATCATTAAACACACATTTCTATCAAGTATATTTGAAAGGTTTCTGTTCATTACTTACACCACTCACACATCACTCATACCACATCACTTAGACACGTAAGTATATGGAACTTTTAAGACTTTCTACAAACATGCAGTTGTATGCGAACCTCTTCTAACGACATTTCATAATTACTGCTTATCCAAAGTTTTAGGGATAGTGTTACTTCATTAATTTTTATTGCGTTACGTATTTAGCAGCTTTAAGTTTGGTGGAATATTTTCCCTTTATCCTTGGGTACTTTGTATATGAATTTTTGCTTCATATATGAGAATAAAAATCTGAACTTAAGACAGCTGCAGCAGGTTTGGTATCAGTCGTATTTCACCCACAAAAGGAGAACACAGCATAGTAATCAGTATAAAGCTTGGGCGATCTCAACAAAACATCAACACAACTTCCTCGAGTTAGAAAGCCTATCATCTTAACATATCCAACATTAACCAAAAGCAAAACTGCGAAAGTTTACAATTAAAAGGAAGAAAGTTGGTAAGAAAAGTTTCGTGACAGACACACTGAGAAAAACGAATGAAGTACTGGAAATTTAATGAGATAAAACGAATGAAATGCAAAATCGCTGCTAGGAAAATAATTTATGCATGTTCCAAAATTGTCTCTACTTAGAAGCAGAAAAATCCAATAGTCATCTATCTCAACAAGAACAAATTAAACCTAGGTTTTGGAATATTTGCAAAATTCAGCAAGCTTGCTTTTTTTATAAAATCAAAATAGTTTTGTACGACTGCTTACGTTCGTATGAAGAGAACATTGCATACATATTATTGTTTTGTATATATCAAAGATACAAGCTGGGAAAAGTGAATACGATGTATAAATTGCCTCGGATTAATTAATGAACTACGTTCCGGCGAACAAAAATATTAGAAAAACTAAAACTTGTGAAGTCTGTAAATAAAAATATACTTAAAAGGATTTCCCATATTAAGACATTATGCTTGCATATGAAATGACAGATTTACTAGAGGTCAATGTATCTAAATTTCTATAGTACTTAAATAGATTAAATGAGAAATTTTCTGTATGCAAATTAGGCTACTCAATGTTGTTGTAGGACAGTTCAGTTTCTGTGTAATATTTTTGTCATAAAACGAATACACCATAAAATTGTATAAACTTTTGCTACCGTGACATAAAATTAGGCCTACCTTAACCTAAATCTTTCTGTTTTTTTTAACAATGTAGAGTATTTTTTATGCTTAACCAAAAAAAAAAACAGTTGTAAGTAATAATGCAGTAGAAAAGGAACATAAGCATACAGTTTTTTTCCGGTAAAATGTGGTGTTACGATATAACATTAAAATAAAATGTGTTTCCTGGTACACAAACATATTGTACAATCAAACATTTTACCGACAAATATAAACACTTATATTTCGAGCGAATCAAAACACTGCAATTGTTATTGCTATGATTATTATTGATATTATTAATATATTTTATTATTAGCTTGGTAAAGTTTTTTCATGAACAATATTTTATGAGGTAAATTAAAATAAATTAATAAAGTGTACCAATGTACAAGAGTAATAGGTATATTAAGATTGAAAACATTATGCCAAATATGAACTGATCACACTGGAACCATAAATATTGTAAATATATACATTCTGAACAGTTTTGTCTATGCTATTTGAAACAGTAAAAAAATGGTATGAAATGTAAAACATGAAGGTATAAATTGACCGAAGATATCGGTTTAAAATGAGTAAATTGTATAGTAACAAACTAATTAAAAAACTCCGCAGCAAAATATGTATTACATATGACTACCATACCAAATTCGGTTTGATGCAAGGGCAAAACCTAGATGATATTTTAATTTTTTTTGGTTAAATAATATTATATAAAAAATAGATAAAAAACAATATTTAAAATATTGATGGTAATTTACTAAGGCAGTAACTTACCCAGAGTAGTAAGGAAATTCACAGCGAAAAAGTGCATTGTTGCAGACACTAACATTACCAGTATAAATGTATTTCCGTGCCTTTGCTCGCATGTATTACTCATAGCAGAAAATATTTACTTTAATTGAAGCACCTATCTGTAAACCAGATATGTAGTTCAGTTATCAAGTGTTAGAATAATCAAGTTGCTAGTTGCGGTAACTCTGCAGCAGGCTAACTTGCTATGTATAACTACGTGAAAAGCAGTCATAAGTTTGTACGTGCCGCTAACAGTGACTTCCCTTGGGCGTTATTTATAACCACAGCGAAATTGACTTTAAGGGTGTAATTACAGGCTCTTAAATGTGAGAGGATAATCGGATGAAAATCGTAGTTTACGTGCTATGAAGAATTATTTCCCCCGAGCAAACCTATTTATGACGGTGTCCTGAACTTATTATTTTTTTTAACCTTCACTTGAAGTTTAGTGCCATCGGAGAGTTTTGCGGGTTACGGTTTCGCAGAAACGTATCTGGTGCCCCAACCATGATGTGAATCTTGTAAGATGGCATGTGTGGGCTAATCCTGTCGAGGAACTTCAGTGGATAGTAACCTGCATAATACAGTTTTACCCCTTTTGAACAACTTCATTCAAATGACACTAATTTCATCTGCCTCGCAGTTCGTAAGTGTCAGAATTGCACGTTTGTACAGTCTGAAACGGAATTCGAGCGCACAACCTCCCGAACCATAGACCGAAGCTAAACAACTCTGCACATAACGTCGAAATTATTAGTAAAAACTAATTAAACAATTAATAAATATTCGATTCTTAGTTACATAGAGGTAGTACAAGAACACGTCTCTATAGGAATGCAGAATGAAACTCCTACATAAATTATTTCTCGCTGATAGTACTTGTTTTTCGGATCTTCCGCCTTAAAATTTTACAAACTAAGTTTTCTTCTAATAATTACGTTATCTTGTACAGCAATTATTTTAGGTATTTTAGTAGGCATTGTTCTTACTCAAATAATACCACGTATCCAATTAAAATGAATATCATGACGAAAGCCCGTACAGTCGAAGGTAAATTGATCATTCATTAAAAAACAAATATCACACTTCTACAGTACTTAGACTTTGACCTTTAAAAAATATCTTAAAGTGGCCGTGTGCGTAATCAATATCCTGAAGCAAAAATAAACGGTATTTCTCGACAGGTTCGATAGATTTCGAGAATTAATCTAGAACATATTTCAGGTCTTCTCATTTCGTAAAAGACTGAATTTCGAAAAATACGTGAATTACATTTAGACTATTGTACTGCTGTCTCATGTACATGAAAAACAGGACCATAGCTCCACTGGATTCAAGATTTGTCGACGGTTAATTGAAAACACATAAACATCCTTAGGAGTCAAATTTCGAACATTCGTGAAAATTACATTAAGGTATTTTAGTAAGCATAAATCTTACACAAAAATCACTTCGATATCTGAAGTTCAATGAGGACGATATTTACCGATTGTGAATCGAAAACACATTTTTCCTTTTTTTTACCTCTTTGGGTTCGAATTTAGGAAATATCCTTTAATAGTATTTTGGGTATTTATGTAAGCATCTTTCTAAAGCAAAGAGCACTTCGAAATCTCGACTGGTTCGATAGATATGGATGAATAATCGATACCACATTTCAAGTGTTTTCACTCCCTTAACGATCGAATTTCAAAACGTCTTGTAGTCCTGTCTAAGCCATTTGTATCCCTATCAAATTGAAGCAAAAATTATGATAAGTCGTTGGGTTCGAGCTGTATAGACGATTAATAAAGAACACATTTCCCTAGTTTTTACTCTTAGGGAGACGAATTTCGAAAAATCTCAATAACTGCTTTTTGGGCATTTACATCAGCATAATTCTAAAGTAAAAGCATCTCTGGATCTCGTAGGTTTCAATAGATATCTACAATTAATCGAAAACATATTTAAGGTCTTTTCAACCCCTAAATGTAGAATTTCGAAAACCCTTAAAATGGCTTTATGATTTTTATGATTGACCCACAGCAGTAAAAGTCTCGACGATAGGCCGTCGGGTTCGAGATATTAAGACGAATCTTATAAAACACATTTCACCCTCTTTCACACTCCTAGGTGATGAATTTCGAAAAATTCTTTCTTAGTGCTCGCCTACGACTTCAATGAAACCCATGCAAAAATTTCACGTTTCTAGGTCCAGTGGTTTGGACAGCAGTTTGATAAGTCAGTCAGTCATTCAGTTAATCATTCATTCAGTCAGTCAGTGTTCTCTTTTATACATAGAGATTTAGAACATTTTGAAAATGTAGAAAATGTTCATTGCTTCACATTTTAATTCCATGTAGTTATAACAAGTTAAGACTAAAAATTTTAAATAAAAAAATCACATTATAATAAAAATCGATGAGACCAGTATAACTACTCATATTCGAAAAAAAATTAAATAAACTAGAGTGATCTTTAAACGGCTGAACAGATATACTGGAATCATTGTTAGGAAGACTCTCGATCAAGTCAGCTTTCAAACAAAAACACCTCATCAAAATAGGTCCATTCGTTTAGGAGCTACAATGCCACAAACAGACACACAGATATACAGATACACTGACAAAGACGTCAAACTTATAACACCCTTCTGTTTGCGTCGGGGGTTATAAACTGAATTAAGTTCTAAATTGTATCGTTATTTGCTGTCCGGTTTTTAATTTTTGGGGATGAATTAGTTTTTTTCTGATGGATAAGTTCCAAAATGACGTAACCTTAAGTTGGCTAAGGTTTCCATGATATTGCGTAACGATAGTAGAAACCAGAAAAACCAAGATTCGTATAATACAAGATTTATGCAAGTCATGAAAAAGAATAGTTGAATTTTATGTGAGTACGGTCATATTACCATTATGTGACTCTTGCCATAAGGTGTTACGCGGTAGAATTCATAGTTATATATTAATAGTTTAGGTTTATAAAATGTGTCATGTCTGTCATACTTCATAACTAGACTCAACTAAAGTATTTCTGCTGCCTGTTATTTTGAAGTACATAATCTGTGCTATGGTTTAAAGTAGAGTAGGCCTACTCATATTGGGATAGAAGAACAGACCTTTTACAAGTAGCTTACTTAAATTTTATTTCAACGAACAATAATTTTAAATCTAATAAAACAATATTTGAAATTTATCGAAAACCTGGCAGGTATGTCTCAGTATGTGTTTGTTGTGGTAGGAGGAAATAGTTTGTAGTGAACTCGTCGGAGGTATATAAGGAAACCACTTGTGAGAAATATAATATATTTAATTTATTTACATTTTAGATTTTTAAAAAGTTATATTTATTCTAATGATGATGATGCTTAGATGTTGGTGTGACTTTCTGTGTGTCGGTGACTAAGGTGAGTTGAGAAGGAGATAATTTGTAAGATAATTTCTGTTTGCATGAGATACCTTTTCTTACCACAATGTAGATTCTTGTAGGTTCGTCATTAAAACATAGGCACCACATCTCAATTGATAGAGCAGTTTATTGAAGAAAATGAAAATAAATAAAAAAAATTATAATTGTAAAATCTCTCACCATAGGTCAAACACATAGTTTAGACACAATTTACTATAAAGTAGAACATATCTTGAGTTTGGTTAAAGTTGATACTAGGTTCTATTAAAATTCCTCGGCTAGGGATAAAATTACAATTTAAGTTCAAGTATGTATGTTTGTTCAGTCGGTTTACACGATATTCTGAAACAGAACCTCTGGGTTTGAGCTCGTTGACAAAAATTAGGCACACCAAACTCATTTAAAATTATTAGACGATGAAATAAATTTTGAATTAAATTTCCAAGCCAATATTTGGATTGGTCGGCCTTGTACACAAGATGGGTAAGCGTGGGGACGCTACAGGCGTACATACTCAAAATGGCTATCCTTACAATGTAATCTGAAGGTCTCGTCGTCTTCATGACACTTCAAAAATTAGCCTAATTATATTACTCTTCTCAAAATGGCCTAAAACTGACAGACATACTGTCCTCTATCTACTGAGTTCCTAAGCCTAACCTTAGGTTGACGGCAGGATTGAAAATGTTCCATTTTCTCCTGGGCCGATTCTGCCGCATGCTTCAGCTAGCAAAATTCAGGGAACTCTCTCTGCTCTGTACAAAAAAGCATATATTCTATGTTCTTCTTCAAATTGGAAGCCGTTGCCTTGGCAACCAATCAACAAAAGAGGTATAAAACCTGCAATCTGTTCAGAGAAACCTCTCTGGAGCAGATAATTACTCTATACTTAGTTAGTTAAACTATACTTATACTATGTACAATCATATGGTAGTAAAACATTTTAAACAAGTGTTTCAAATTTACATTAAAATTATTTAGCAGATGTTAGAATAAATTAAGAAAATATTTAAATAAACAATTATGCAAAACTTTGATAATATTAACATATTCATAAAATATTTGCAATACTTTCAAAGAAGAAAAAGTTATAAGAGTGTTTTCAGAAATTCCATAACAATCTTAAATAGCTTTTAGATAATTTAACGTCTATTACAAATAACTAGGAGTGAGAGATTTTCTTAATCTAACACAAAACAATAATAACATTAAATTAATTAAGTTGAACAAAAATTATTATAGTAAGGTGGGAACTGTCAAAACACTAAAACTTCTGATGCTTCCTTTAATAGCAAAGTCTTTCTCAGTTCGTTTTATCATCAAACATAAATAAACTTTAAAACCTGTGACGATCTCGTTACATTATGGAAAGATTATTAACGAACTATCACTTTTTCATTTACATAAAATGACGCAATATATAATAAAATATTTTTAATTTAAGAAAATCTATGGATTCTTCAGTATTGCTCCTTAGTGTCCAACCTCAATTAGTGATGCACCAAAAATGCGTAATTCTGCTACATTGAGAAGTATTTTGAAATAATGACGGAGGATAAAGTGAAGTATTGCTGGAGTTTTAGGAATTTTTTGACGTTTTGAGGATAGAAAAGTTTATTTGGGTATTAATATGAAACAAAAGGGGCGGCGATAGAAACTTGACATTACAATATAGCTGATGGCTCCATATTTGGTCATGGCTCCGAACGTACTAAAAAAAAATACTACTCATAAACATGAGTGTGTGGTTGGTAAATAAACGCTGAAAACTTTAATTGAAAACTACACGGTTTTGAAAGTAAATACAAAAAATTTACACAACACTAGGTAATAATATTAGCCACATTTATGAGGAAACGTTTACTCAGAATGATAAATTTGTAAAGTGTAATCTTTTCCGATGCAATTAAATCAACGAGATTTCTGCATCAGCGATTGTTATTTAGAAATAAGTTAATCGAGAAAAAAATTTGCTCAGAATGTTGGTAAAATGTATTGTGTAAGGTTGCTGTTTTTTTTTATTTTGTATATTGGCTTCGAGAAACCTAAAATTTAAACTGATACGTCTATCGCTAAATGATGTACTACATACTCATTTAGAAATACTTTATTATTAAGTATATCGCTGTTACGTAAGATGTAATGGATTTTGTTGGAGGTATAGAATGTTCGCCTTAACTTTGCAAAACTCAAATTCAGATGATAAAATAATAACTATTTTATTGAACATATAATATAAGTTTTCATTTCATTACCATTTCCTTCGATGTGCAAATATTACTTGAATATTATTCGCCACACGGTTTTCATTTCTCTAAAAATGTATTAAATATCTGTTCACATTTCGAGTTAAGAAACTATTTTTATTGAATTACAAGAAAGTATGCGAAATCTGACCAACAAATGTTTTGTCTTGTCTTCCGGGCTGAAGCCACGTCGTGCTGGTATCTTCTTGCCCGACGTTTCACCATACCTTGCAGCAGAAATCACCAGGGTGTCTCGAGCAATACTTACATCCAACGAATATTTTCATTCTATATGAAATAACTTGTAAGACATAAAAGTTTTTTTTATGTTGGATATATTGAGAAATTTTAATTTGAATTCCTGCGCGAAACGTCGATGTTCGTGTATCGTCTTCTGTCAACAATGACGCTACGGGGAAAGTTTTAATATATCTGGTTCCCTCGCAGTTTCGTATAACAGACTAAAAAGGAAAACAAACAAAACAATATGAAAGCATGTTTAACTGCATGGTCAGCGTAGGTAAGAGATTACGAAAGTTGCATCTGCCAACACTATCACATTTTTAACTATGTATTTGTTTGTATTGTTCGAAAAATTTATCTACATATGCTATGAAATTTAAATATAATGTAACAAAATACTAAATTCTACAAAACCGATTTTGTTGACAAAAAATGTAAGAAACTTAGAAAAAAAATGAAATACTTACACCTTGCAAAATAATCTGTTGTTAAAAACATAAAGATTTGTTTGTAAATACATAGTTGGAAAATTATTTAGTACAGCAAAATTTTAATATTTGTGCATTACAGTATTTTGTATGATTTGTATGAGAACTATCATAAAATATTTATTCATTAGTACAAGTAAGCTTTTTATACCGTCATAAACTATTTAAAAACATTTTTATAAAATCAAAATTTAATACAATAGGACAAAAAGTATATATTTTTGCTTGGATGTCATTCCGTTGTTAAGGTATAAAAGAGTTTATACGCACATAAATCTAAAATAAATCATAACGCTTATACTGGCATTGGCTAATAATTACAATCTTTGGTCAGTTTGTTGTGATATTGCCTGGCAAGCCGGACAGCAAGACGTCCGAGCGGCAATCAGGTCAGCGTTTGGAAACCATGGAAGACAGCAACTCACCTAACCCCCATCGTAGTCCAACAATATCGAGGACAAGCACGCCGATATATGGCACTCTTATCAAGTAAACGAGGTCTGCCTGTCGTCGGTCGGTCGTCCACCAGCACTCATCCGATCAACAGAGTGCAGTTCTCCGCCGGGGACTCGAGATCGAGCCACGACGGGTGTGTGCTCGTCCGTCGATGCCGTCTCCTCATCAATCCAGCTTTGGTAAGGTCGTCAGATCTAATTATGTGGCAGCAACTCTCAACTTAATATAATAATTTAATAATCAGTAATATTGCGCTCCACTACTAAATAAATAGAGCACGTTGTAACATATTTTGTATTCAAGAGTACCTGCCATTGTAGTATAGTAAATGCCCGTTTAACCACAACTGCCTTAAAGTCATTAGCCCTAAATAACATCTAAATAAACCCACAGTGTAGCTACCATCTGAGTGAAACCCCCCAAACTAATAATAACTTTTGAACCCCAATATAAAATACGACTTACAAAATAATAATTTTGTAACAATGGTGCAGGCACCTTTCGCTCCTCACCTCTCACAGCCAAGCCACCATCCCCCCATATTAATCAACTTAAAATTCAGTCAAATTATAAATTTAATTAATTTCCCCACCTACCCACCTTAATGATAGAATGTTTAACTTAATTCCGTAGCAAGCAAATTTAAATCAGCCTCCGTCCACAATTAATTAATTAACTTTTATTAATCGAATTAATTTCCCCACCCACACAGCCAGAGAATAATTCCTTAGTTATAATATTAAAATTTCTTTTCAAGCCAATTAAAATTATTTCCATAATCAAATATTTTATTTGATATTAAAACATAATTTCAATATTTCAATCAGTAAATAAGTTCTGAGATTTAATGTTACAGTTGATATATCAATTTAAAACACTTAAGTAAATTTATTGCAAACTTTGTTTTATATCATTTTAATGCATTAATATCATAATTATTCCTCTGTGTGTGTCGTAATTACGTAATTTCATTAGAATTGTTAACTACCACTTTCAGCATATAATATAACATTTAAAACATATATTAATTTTAAAATACAGTTAATATTTAGTAGCATTTATTTGTTCGCTAATGCGAGTCCTCTATTTTCTTAATTTAATGCCGTTGTAATGTTCACAGTTACTTAATTTGTTTTCAATAGTACATGATATTACTATTTCGCTGCCATACGGAAGGCAGAGTTCATACAGTAGCTTCTTCCAGTTCGCGCGCACGCCTGCACACACAGCAGTGCGGTGGCCCACTTACAAGGAATTATCAACTCAGCGTACACGGCTATCAACTTAGTCGAGTGGTGATGCGAGCCCATGTTGACAAACTTAACTTACGTGACCATCCCATATGTTAGAAGATGGGTAGTTATTTTTTCCACTTTACATCATTTCATTACTCTTTCACTTTCAGTTAAGAGACATGAGGCAACACAAGTACTAGAATGAGAGTCGTTATGTTCATTCAGAACTGTGGTCCAGGACTTCGGCAATCTTGAGGTAGTAGACGTAAAACATCCGTTACAGCAGCAGCGATGAGGGATATAACGGGTGATAGAACGTTGAGGTAGGAACCTATACAGTAGAGTGAGTCTTCACCATTAGGAGATCCCTTCTTCTCTTTTCCTTATTTTTCTTCGATTTGCGCAAGCGGCGTGCGAATTTGGTCTCTGCGGGTAGAGAGACCGCCCCTTTTGCTCTACTGGCCGAGCTGGCAGTAGGAGCCGTTCTAGACTTTCAGCTGTGGGTCCATGATTGCGACACAGTTGATCTTTGGGCAGTTGTACCTGAGTACGACTGGTCTGCTATCCCCTATGGTGAGCTAGAGAGCCGATATTTCCCTTGTGTTCGTCCTACAATTCTCTTGACAACATACTTTCTTTATATAACTTTCTCTTACTATTTCCTTACTCAGTATTTCAGATATGGGATAAAGTAATAAGTTAAATATCTTACGCTTTAGATATCACAGCATACTTATTACATAATACTGAATGGATGGTATTAATTATAATTTCATTTAATTTTTATAATAATACATAGTCCAGCACACATTAGTTTAATGTAACCTTTTAAATAGTACAAGCAGCATCTACTTACAGTAAATAAATAATTAGCCGGCATGTACAATTATAAGTATTACCTGCCTGATACCATTAAATGATAATAACTCGTACACTTGGAATGATAGTCGTTATGTTAAACTCTAACTTTCTTCAGTTGGTGTGACATAACGGTATGTAGGCTTTCAGTGTTAGTCACTCATTTCAGAGGGAATATTTTCTTCCTTTCTCTTTACTATCGTCGGCGAATTGCGCGTAGTGACGTGCGATCTTGGTCTCTGGGAGGAGTGGTGCCCTGCCCTAGAGAGACCACCTTTGTGCCCTACTGGTGCTGTGGCTAATCAGCCCATAGGGTACGTCCATGGATGCGTTGGAAGCCCTTGTCAATGTGGGGGTAGGCATGCTACACATTGTCTATGTCCAGGTACCTGAGTACTCTGGTCGCCCTTCTGAAATGAGTCCTGAGTGCATTTTTTTGTGTGTCCGAGTCCACTATCTGTCGTTTATCTGTTAATTACAGTATATTACTATTCCTTGAGTATTTCCCTTATGTAGTTTCTCTGTTATCTGTATTTTCCCCTTACTGCTTAGGCCTTCATATTTGTATAATAGTTATGCTACAACAAGTATACTTATCACAGTGATACATTTTTTCAGTTACAATTTAATAATCAAATAATAAATATCCCGGTATGCGTACACACATTAGGTAATATTGATATACTTATCACAGTATGTCATAGGTAAAGTTAAAATAATTTAATAATAAAATAATAAATATTCCGTCATACGCACACACATGAGGTAATATTAATGAATTTTAACAGTAATTTATTTATTAAATAATTTCTTTGCAGAATTTTTAACAGGTTAATATAGTCACGGCATCGCAGTGTAATAAGAATAATTTTATATTTTCACTGAGCTATACTAGGCAGACCAATTTCGGTATTTTATTCAGAATTTTATAACTAAATAACATATTGAAATATGGAGGGAGAGCTAATCCACAGAACAATAATAACATTGTCATGAGAAATTAGAAGGACAGTCAAAGTAAAGGAATTAGTTATCTGTGAAACATAATAAATAGATCTGTTCAGAACTTTCCCTAAGACAACATGTTTAAGTTACAGAATCCAAGGACAGCAATTGCAGACAGTAACCACACCGAGAATCGAGCTGAAGTCCTCCGGAGGCAACGTCACCGTCAACAACACCAATACCAACACTACCATCACCAACTACAGACATCACAGTCCTCATACAAGGTCCTTAACAGTACATTTCAGTACCTCCATTGTCAAGGTAAATTCGACGCAAATTTTCACTACTAACATACACATATGCTACTACATAAGGTCGACCTATACAGATTCAAACACACAATCACAATTTTACACCACACATTCACGCCTCAATCTACAAACACATATTCGAATTTTATTTTATAATAAATACAGCCTGTTTCTTAAAGCGAAAAAGAAAGATAGCTATTGCTATTATTTCAAAGTAAAATTATATATATATATATATATATATATATATATATATATATATATATATATATATATATATATATATATATATATATATATATATCAAACAAATTTATATTGCTGCCCACAAACACAAAATTACATATACATGTAGTAAGATATTTATCACATAGGTTAATCTATTATCATTACAGTTACTTGTAAAAAAAGTTTAATTTCATAAATATATTAAGGAGCCTACAAATTTAATATTGCTGTCCACAAACAAAAATAAATATGCATAAAGTAATGTAACCGTCTCTAGGAAAATTCAGCTCTCTTCACAGTTTATTAGTATGAAAATAACTTAATTTTAGAAATGAATCACCAATGCTCAGTAAATATCATAAGAGTAATTATTTTTATCTCTATGTAATACAAACAACGCAGTACAATACAAATTCTAGTGAATTATAAGTGTTTGACTTTTATGAGTAGAATAACACAGGATAAAAACCTGATTATGAAAAAATTAGTTATCCATAATATCATTAAATTATTAAAAAAATTACAGAAATACCAATGTTTATTTTTTTTGTGAAAAAAAATTATATTTATGTACACATTTTCACTTACAAAAAAATTTGTAACCATTAGTTCTTAGGTACCTACGTAGTTGAATATTAATAGCCTAAGTATTAATGTGTTCCGATCCGAACAGAGTTGATATTTAGCGGTTAGTATGCAACTGCAAATTTTATATTTTATTTATTCAGATTTTATTTCACAATATAATAAAAGTAAAATGTACTTCTAAATTTCAACTTCCCTTCTTATTCTACGTCCAAATCCTGCGCCACGGCCATCCAAATTTAAGTATTTAGAAAATAAAAAGATAAGACTGAAACTGTATACAAAACAAGAACCAAATGTTATTTGGTAGTATGTTAGTAGTATATAAACATCTGTACTCTTGTAATTTCTTGTTTTATAATAGTGTATTCTCTTTCAGCAAACCTATTGTAAAGACAATACTCCATTTGTAAGAGGGGAGCGATATTGTATTCAATTATTATTATTTTCCAATTAATAATGTTAACTCTAATACTTTGCCTTTTTATAACTTATATGTAATATGACACTATAGCTTCCAATGGATAGTTTTCAATTTAGTAACCACACACACATATATACAAAACATTTAGTACAGCTGCCGCGATTCGCGATACCACACTCGTTTTGTCTGCCGCGGTCGCGTGGAAGAATTATGCACGCCTTGCAAAAGTTCAAGAACACACCGGCCAGCCTTAGTTCAGCAGAGTACAGCTGATGCTTGTATACCGACTGTCAACGTCAAGTAGGCAGTTCCTTCACCTTGGTTATCCGTCTTTCTCTAGTTAGTCCGTCTAAGTAATTTCTATCCACATGGAAGAGTTTAACCACCTTCTCCATATTCCCACTGCCAGAAAAAATTCCAGATATGAGTCCAAATTTCACATCAATCTCGAACCGGCCTAAAGATCAAGGGACGGATCTTCTTCGAAAATTTGGGGGTAATGTTGCAATATTGCCTGGCAAGCCGGACAGCAAGACATCCGAGCGGCAATCAGGTCAGCGTTGGGAAACCACGGAAGACAGCAACTCACCTCACCCCCCTCGTAGTCCAACAATATCGAGGACAAGCACGCCGATATATGGCACTGTTGCCAAGTAAACGAGGTCTGTCGTCGGTCGGTCGTCCACCAGCACTCGTCCGATCAACAGAGTGCAGTTCTCCGCCGGGGACTCGGGATCGAGCCCCGACGGGTTCGTGCTCGTCCGTCGATGCCGTCTCCTCATCAATCCAGCTTCGGTAAGGTCGTCAGATCTAATTATGTGGCAGCAACTCTCAACTTAATATAATAATTTAATAATCAGTAATATTGCGCTCCCCTACTAAATAAATAGAGCACGTTGTAACATATTTTGTATTCAAGAGTACCTGCCATTGTAGTATAGTAAATGCCCGTTTAACCACAACTGCCTTAAAGTCATTGGCCCTAAATAATATCTAAATAAACCCACAGTGTAGCTACCATCTGAGTGAAACCCCCGAAACTAATAATAACTTATGACTCCAATATAATTACGACTTACAAAATAATAATTTTGTAACAAATTCCATTGGTCCCAGATTCAATGCACGGTAACACTATGTAATTTATGTATTTATTTTGTTTTAAAGCAAAACTCAAAGCTAAGTCAAACAAATATATAGTGGTGCCAAGGAAAAATATATTTTTGATAACAAAAGGGAAACAACAGAAACAAAAAAAAATTATATTAAAACAGCAAAAATACTTAATAACATTGTATAAACCGTACTTTTGGTGCTGATTTAGTAAGAAAGCTGTATTTGAATAACCAATTTCTTCGACCGGTGTTGTAGGTGGATAGGCTAAGGAAAGGAAAGGAGAAAATAAAGGAGAACTATGAGAAAACCTTCAGAACACTTGCCGCTTTCCTTACACGTCACACTCTGAATCAAGTTCGGAGGTTAAGAAACGACTGGCATGACCACTAAAACTTTTGATAGACGCAGTAGGTGAAGTACCAGTTATAAGTAGACCACGATTCTATGGCGAATATGATTGTACACTATTTAGTTTCAATTCCTTTTGTCTACATGTGTTACCCTTGTTTCATGGTCTGTCGCAGAAGTATGGTGTCACAATAACGTTATTGTTATTGGCTAAGGTCACAGTTTCCCAGTGATTTTCCACAGATTCAAACTGTTGAAACTGCTCCTTCAGTACTTAGTGCGAAACTACTGGTTTCATCATCGAAATATATTGACAGGTTGAACCAGAGATTTTCACTAATTGAAAACGTACCGTAAATTGTTCTTTTTACCTAGATGCACAAAAAAAGCATAATTTTACATTAAATGCATTTATACTCCTTTAAAACGATGTCATAAGCTCAATAAAAACATGCGCGAAAATTAAAAAGGGGCAATTCCTGCGGGATTCAACCCCGAAAATTTTAGCACGTCACGCTAGCACTTTCAATTTATTGTTTACGTTTGGAACAATAGCAAGGCTTTCACATTGCCACTGTGCCAAAAATGCGCCCCCCCCCCCCATTTTTTGAAGTTGGTTTATTTCAGTTACCCCGCGTAATGTTGTGAAACAATTGTATTGAGACGATTTTTTAGACTAATTTAGACGAACATAAATTTAGAGTTTGTCGGACCTGGGAATCGAACCCAAAACCAGAAGGTACACACCAAGAATACATCAGATCTTCTACAGTACTTTCAATCCAGTTAACTGAAGTGCAGTCGTCATGTTGTCATTTC
The DNA here is from genome assembly GCA_003012365.1 of Medauroidea extradentata. Classification (NCBI taxonomy): domain Eukaryota; kingdom Metazoa; phylum Arthropoda; class Insecta; order Phasmatodea; family Phasmatidae; genus Medauroidea; species Medauroidea extradentata. The sequence continues at coordinate 70,340 of PNEQ01117917.1, forward strand.
GTATCAATAACACGTTCAGCAGTGGCTTAGTCATTTTGTGACATAGAAATAAAATTAGGAATGCGTGTGACACTCCGATGCTTTAAATATCCAAAGACAATGTTTTATGCTTAAATTAATGTCTAAATTGTTTGTTATGCTGTTTACCACTTCGCGGAACTGGCAATAGAAAGGTAGTTAGACGACGTTATGTTATCATTTAAATTGAACACAATTGTAAATTCAATTTTTAAGCAGATTAAATACAAAAATGTTGCACGGTTGTTAAATTTCTTATGCGACTAAATATCAATAGTCCGTATAGAAACTGGGGCAGACGGTGCACAAAATAAATAATAAAATGACTTAATTCACCAAACATGTGATCCAGTTACTAAGGTTCAAGAATTCAAATACAAAATGATATATGTGTTACTAACATGATTGGCTGAAATATCCTTCGGCATTTCACGAAACGTTGTTTTCGCAGAAACACTTACAACATTTTGGTGATAATATTAGTACATAAGTTTGTTCCGAACAGGTGGAGTGAATAAATTAATTTTATTTGATCAATGAAAAAAAGTGATTCAAAATTACTACAATCAGTCAACCCCAAAAAAGGCGATCATCTACAAGAGTAAGAAAATTGTGTTAAGTCACTGTTAACAGAAAATTTAGTGCCATTTGGAATAACACAGGTTCGACATGACATTTTCTTAAACTAATATTTCTCTTATTTGTGGCTGACAGTTACCTAATCACTCTACTGGCTGATAGACAAACAATAATGAACGTTACATTCTACGCAGCGTTGAACAATTGAATTGTGGGGAATGAATAAATAGAGGCCTTAAAAGACTGCTCTTCAAGGATAATTTCATAATTGTACCTAAAAATGCTTAACTCTTAGAAATTACATGGTAAATAATTTCCCCAAAATTAAATATTATGGGTTTTATAGTTTCTGTACAACACATGTCAAAGTAACGACTTGACTATTGTTGCTACATACGCAAAGAAAAACTATTCAAACATTACGAATGAAGAAAATTGAAGTTAAAGTAAATGCGTTAAACTACAAAATGGCACCTGTTTTAAATTAATGTTAACATTATTTCTATTAAAATTAATTTCTTGAGTATACTTAAATTTGTCCATGTCTTTAAGCAAAAACAAGTAATTTATAGATCTCATTCTATTGCGTAATACATTTTCTTTTACTCAATTTTTTTTTTCATATCGTTTGAATGGATTTTACGTTGAGTAAGTATCGAAAGTAGTCAAATCACTACTTTCGTATGCGCCTGTGCAAAAACTATGGAACGAGAAATATTTTGTTTGTGGGAAATTACTTTTTTTTATATCGTGTAAAAGTTGGACAGTGGTACAGTTACATAATTACGAAATTTTCTTTGGAGTGCAGCCTTTAAAAAGCGCTACCAAGCTCTGGAGAGAGAAGAGATAGGGATTTACATTGCAATTAAAGAGTTATTGAACAATAGCATTTTTTACGCTTGAGGCCAGGAAACTAGGAAGGCGATGAGTCGAATACAACACGCCCGTCAAACACCTCACCGCCTCTAGGCGCGAACTCTAGCGAGCTGTGTATTCGTAGAAAGTGTTTTATCGGATGGAATTCAAGCGATGACCGTGTTATTTTATTAGTGAAAAGTATGAGGCAGAGTTCAATGCACGTTTCTATGATTTAGTTTTACGGTTACGGTTAAAAATTTTTCGCAGCTACAGAAACGTCAGACATTTTTATCACTTTTGAGTAGCTTGGAACTCATGTTATTAATTAGTGGTCGGCATTTTTAAATCATAAGTACAGTCTGAAGTGTGTCTTCTTTTCGCAGATAAATGCATTGGATAATAAATGTAATAGTTACACAGGCGAAGGTACTTTTTGTACCACGCTACAGCA
>PNEQ01117925.1:0-14920 GCA_003012365.1 Medauroidea extradentata
CAGGCCGATGAGCTGGTGAAAATTTAATGTCGCCCTCAGACAAGGAGATTGTCTTCTAACCTTCTGATTTCCCGAAAACTGCTGGAGACTAACTAAATGCGTATGAATGTTATGAGTGTAGTTAAGGTTTTGTGGTGGAAAACTCAATGTGTATGATTGTTATTATAATAAGTATCAGGCCCTTTATTGTGTATGTGGTAAGCAGTTGACACGATTTGAGAGTTTGTAAATTTGAACTGTGCGCATTTATCACGAAGCCCAAATTGGATGTATGCTTAACATTGTAACGTCTTGTAACTTTGAAAAAATACCTGAATATATTGGTGGTTAGTGATTTTGCCCGAGTTTTCTTTGTTCAAGATTGCTGTTAACAAACCTTACCCTTGCAGCCTACATCTATAAGAATAGGTAGGAGTTTTGCTGAGTCTTGCCCTGTTTGTGTGAGCTTATCCGTGGGGTTAAGCCTTCGGAGTGTTTGTTTTTCGAGGCCTTCAGCTGAATAGAGAGTATATTGGGCCATTAAACGGCTCAGTTGTGTAAAATTTTTTATAGCCTCCCTCCAACCCTTTCTCTTCCTCCACAACACAATTAGTACTACTGCACATTTAAGTTTTGGTTTTTAACAAAATACATTAAATATTGATTGTCTACAAGTTTATGTATTTTGATAGATTTTAACAGTTTCATTAGGTACACTAGTTTTTCTTAGTTATTATTCCTTTGATTTTTGTCTGAATTAAGCATTTTTTTTCACAAATTTGTTTTCATGATTGTTTGAGTAGTTCCCAAGAATTACTTTGTAAAACCTACTACTAAAATCAAGTATAGTCAAAACCTGATTTATTGAATACTGCGATACATAAAAAAAAAAATTTTGGTAACAAAAAAAAATCTTAACAGTAATAGAAGACTATGTGTGAGTGCCAAAGAAAATCTTCAACTTTATTACCAAAAAGAGTAACTAAAAAAGCAGTTAAAAAAGAGAGGAAAAGTTGGGACCATTCCAAACAAGATCTGGAATAAAGAGATGGGGGTTTCTGAAAAGCAGGTCAAAAGAAAGGAGGAGGAATGTTGGTGAACAAATGAAAACCTTAAGAGAGAAGAAGAAAAGACAGACCAATAAACCAATTGATTCCTGTAGTCGTCAGATCGTAATTGAAATATTTGATAGAATTGTTAGGTAACTCACATAGATAAAATATTTATGTTCTGCTTTGTCTACCCACTCATCACTCCAATAGAAGTTGATTAATAATGTCCATAAGTGTATCAATGTGGAAGCTAAACGAAAAGAAAACATCACAGGCTCTTTCCCCATATGCAAACAACTTAATTGTATTTTTCTAATGCCTTTTTGAGCCAGTATTACTTGTACAGTGAATGACAAGTTAATTTACTCTTACCTAGGCCTAGTTGAATCAATTCTGGCATAGCATTCAGACTAGTAATTACGACTGGCAGCCATGTAATGCAGCACAACATGGACGAAACCAGATTTGCTTTTTCTTAATTTATGATAATTAACTATTTTCAAAAGTACCACATATTTCTGCGGAAATGAAAGGCATTTGCAGTAATACATCTGCTCAAAGTAATATGTGTTTCCCATCACAATAAATTAGGGAACTTGAAACAGCAGTGCTGATTTTCACCGCTTCAAGCCAAGGAGGTCCTCGTTCACAGTTAGCCCTATGTGTTCTGTGTGTTGTGTGTTTCCTGGAAACTGTTTACACATCTTATAATGACACAGACCTACTTTTTTATAATGTACGCCACTCGTAATTGAACCCAAGCGAGGTGGCGCACCGGTAACAAGTTAGACTCACATTCAGGAGGACTCAGGTTTGATCCTTGGACCCAGGTTCAATCCCTGTACCCTGGCTCGATCCCCAGCTCCGGCCATCCTGATTTTGGATTTCCATGGTTTTCCGAAATCGCTCCAGGCGAATGCTGGAATAGTTTTTTAATAAAGGCTATTGCTGACTCCTCTCCCAGTTCCTGTCAATGTATTAAGTTTTGTCTCACTGTCTCTAATGACCTTTAAATCGACAAGGGACAAAGCCCACTTAACTTACCTTATCTTTCGTGATTGAATAGTGACCAGCCACTGTAGTGTTGTACTCTTCCAAAGTGTGACATAAAGTGGACAATAGGATGTTGTGTTGGTAACCTTCACCTGATATTCTGAATAGTACTGTACAGGCAACTTGCATATCAGCTGTAGCCAGGTTTCATAGATATGTTTGATTAATTATTTTTAATTATATGTACATTGTTTATTTTAAAAAGGCCAGCAGGCAACAAAAAAGACTTGCTAGCCATCTATTGCCCACAGACCTGGTGTTAAGGACTCCTGATTTAGATGTTGGGTTGGCCTAGTATAGTGATGACATAAGGGTGTTCATGTGAGGATAAATCATAATTTTATATTTGTATGAAATAGTGTTAGTTTTGTAGACATTACTAAAGAGTACATTTTCCTCTAACGAAAAAAATAATATCTGAGCCAGTTTTCTCATAGTGACATTTCAAAGTCGAAATTTGCATATTTTTACTTCATTCAAATCTTGAAAACCAGTAAACACAATTAAATAACAAAAAATCACATCAAAACTACTGCATGTCATGATCTATGGCTTGAAACATATATAAACCCATTATAAAATATTTTTTTCATTTAAAAAATTGCTAACATTAACAAAAAATTAGCAAAATTTAGAACTTTTTTTTTTCCTAATTAAAAAATTTCTTGTACTGGGTTTTTACATATTTCAAGTTGTAGCTCAGGGCATATAGTTATAATGTGAATTATTTAATTTCGTAATGTTTATTGGTTTTCAAGTTTTGTACGAAGTAAATACAGGATATGCAAATCTTGACTTTAAAGTGCCGTTATGGAAAAACTGTCTACGTAAATTTTTTTCTAGGAGGAAAATGTACTCCAAAGTAACATCTATACAACTAACACTATTTCATACAAATATAAAATTGTAATTTTGGCCCACTTGAACACCCTTAAAGAGCTTATATGATGTTAATACGTAGTAATGTGGATACATAAAATGTTAGGTGTAAATAATGAGTCTGCAGTCAGGTTTTTAATAAATCTGAATCTCACTTCAGTTGTTCCAACTTGAAAACTTGCATTACTCAAATACTATTGGCTGTATTTTAGATTAGGTGCAGAACTAGGGTATAGTAATTTATCGTACAGCAATACATTTTAAAGGTAATTTAATGTATTTTTAAAATTAGTAAGATTTTCCAGCATTTTGGTTATGTAATATGCATGGATTTTAAACAACTGTGTTGTCTGTTGATGCTGCTATTCTGTTTTCAGAGCAATGATTCGTGTTAATCACAGTTTGATCCCAGCACTTCTTGATGTGCTAGGTCAGTTGGAGGTTAGCTCTGAGCTGCAGGATGAGTTGAATCGAGAAACGCTTAAAATTCTTCCACAGATACCGCTCAAATACCTCCCTTCCGTCATTTCCTTTCTTGTGGTCAGCTTGCCTGCAGAAGAGTTGCAAGAGGTTTGTTGATAAAATTAACATCCTTAACTGTATCTTCTTTATGAACTTGTATGTTGTTTATATTGTTTAGGCATGATTATAAATGTAGTGATTATTGATATTAATATAGTATTTTATCAGTATCAGTTTTATCTGGATTTGAAAATGCTATTTGGATAAAGAGCTGATAGGAATTTGTTGTGAAGTAGCGTGTTCGTTTGGTTTTTTAATGTTTATCCCACCACTTTTCAATCTGTACTTAAATATTTGACGTAGTAAGTTCTGTTTGGCAAGTTATAGAAATAATTATAACATTTTTTGAATACTTCTGCTAATCTTGATTGTAGGTTGTTTCTGCCGTACGAGACTACCCAAATTTCTTGCGCCAAGGGAGCCAAAGCTCCCAAAGAGATACAGACATTGAGAATTACAGATTTCTCACTATAGAGGCACTGTATTGTGCCCTGATGACAAACAAACCACTGGTGAAGATCTGGTTGAAAGTACTCGACGAAATTGAGGAATCAAAATTTTTCAAGTCCATTGATGTCATTGTTTTAATTCTCTTATGTTCTGTGGATAATGATGATCATAAAAAAATGGCACAGAAAATTTTTAAGGGAAAGATTAAAACAGGAATCATCACATCAGAATTGTTGGCTCAAGTTTTTCAACATTATGCAAAGGTTTGAAGTTAACAATTACATTAACATTCATAGTGTGTGTGTGTGTGGACAAATTGTATCCATTATAAATTGATACACAAAAAAGTTTACGTATAATTTTGTATTTTATGCTTGCAGTAGATGTCACTTTTACAGTAGAACCCTGTTATAATGTTCACACTTATTATGTTTTAGAACAATGTATTTCAAATTAATTTACTTCTTTTCTTTTTTTTTTCTTTTTCCATTTTAAAGTTTAAATGAGTGCATACCTCTAGAAACACGTAGAAATTTAGCCTTTATATGCATATGTTCACTTCTATGGCAGATAGTGTAGTGAAATTTGATCTTGCAATTTTTATCTCTATATTTACATATCTTGTAAGTTTGGTATTAGAGAATTTCATCTCCATGTTCAACAAGGAGTTATTAATGTAACAATTTGCTTCCCATCATGTACTTGAATGCAGATACCCCTGTTTCTAATGAATCTGCTAGTTAGGTAGGAGTGAACTTAGCCAACAGCAAGATCACTATAGATGGAACCAGAAACAGTTTAAACTACCAGGTATATGTTGTACCTAGGACTTGAAGCCAGAACCCTATTTTCTGTGTGCCTGTTTAATTAATTTGGGGGAGGGGGGTTGCCAGAAATCTTTTTGGAGTGTTTTTTTAATTGATATTTACTTGTCCGCAGGTTGTTGAACAGTATTTGACCAATATCTTGTTCTTGATGTCCAAGTTCTTGTCTTCAGCAGATACAGAGATTATTGACCACGCTATTTCGTGGTTCAGGTGAGACATTTACTGCATCTGTGGATGTGCACAGCTTCACACTTCAGCGATTTTAGATAAATTTGTAAAAAGTAATTAATGTTCATTTGTTCATAATTGAAATAGGTACAGTATACTATAAAACTTAGTACAAATCTGAAGTGACCTAAATTTTCTGCATGTTTACAAAAACTCTAAAATTCTGTGAAATTTTTTTTTTGCTGTTCCTTCCCAAAATGCAGGCTCTCCTATTATTACTATTACGTCTTTTTATCAGTAGATGAAACATTAAATTGGTTTACATATAAATGAAAATATTTATTGAAGATAAAAAGTAACATTTCTCATTTGTTCTCATTGGTAGAAAACCTCTCTGTGATCATGACACTTTTATGTTAGTGACATTCGTTTTAACGAGGTTTCACTGTATGTAGTTTATGATAAAGGCAAATACAGTATCACCAACAAGCTGTGGCGGCTGGTCGATGACATGAGCTCAGTGCTATGGATGTAATGTCCTTCATCCCTCCCCCTCTATTTCACTATACTTTTTTTCCCTGTTATTAATAATAATCTTTACTCAAAGGTGTAGGTCTTGTGCTCTGCATGTATTGAGAAAAATGCATTGTCTTACATGAAAACCAGTAATAATATGCTGTGTGTTTCAGCAATGTAGTCAATAAAGTTTGCTATAAAAACTTTCAACGTAAAGAATTCAGATTAGATTTGTATTAATTGTAGTTCACAATTAATCATTTTAGTCTTCTGAATCATTGGCCCTAACAAAAAGAATCGTTGGACATTACAAAAAAAAAGTTTTTTTAATTCCTTCATTCCTTTTTTCTATTAGTCCACCCACCCTCCCTCTCCCTCCTTCTTGCTCCTCTTCTTTCCCTGTCCCTCTCTCTCCTTTCTTCTCTCTCTCCCTCCCTCTCTCCTTTCTTCCCTCTCTCCCTCCCTCTCTCCTTTCTTCCCTCTCCCCCTCCCTCTCTCCTTTCTTCCCTCCCTCCCTATCTCCCTTCTCACCTTTCTTTCTCCATTCTTAACTCTAATTATCTCTCCCCCTTCCTTAATCTCTCTCATCCTCTCCTCCTTCCTTTCCTTTCCTCTCCCTCCTTCCCTTGTTTTGCAGGCCTCCCTGCACTATATTATTAAAGATGAACTGGATTTTAATATTCTTCAGCAAAATGTTTAAAACAATAAAAGTATGCTATTGGGTGAAGAATACACACATTTATTTCCTTCCACACTTTGAATTGGGTTTCACTATAAGAGCTCTTCATTGCGCCATAAACTGTGTAAAAATCTTGTGATTAAAAAGGTGCTTGTAAATCCAAGATGGTAATTCATTAGGTCTTAAAACTTGCATGCATAATTGCTTGAAAACTAAAAGTTTCCTATGCAGTAGCTAAAATGAGAGGTTGTTGCAGCACTGGTAAAAAAAATAGTGTGCACACTATGTTATTGCCAGTCTATGGGACCTGTGTATTGGCCAGCTTGTCAGACACAGCTGAACATGGAAGCGGTCAGAGCAACATGAAACTTGCAGGTGAAGTATGTATTCTGGCTGTAGGTAGAGCTAAAAAGATAAAGACTTAAGAGGTTACTTTAGACAGAGACAATCCAAAAGGCGAGGACAGATTTATAATAACAAAAGCAGAAAGCATAGCAATTTAAAAAATTAAAACAAGAATGAAGAGGCAAGGCAAAAAAAAAAGGACGAATTTATGCTCTGTGCTGCATTACTTTGCAAGCAAGGGTGCAATGCGGGAGGATGGAGAGAGCTCTGGCCTTCGGACCATGAAACCTGTAGGTAGAGCTGACAGTGGCTTCTCCAGCCTATCTCTTGTCTCTGGTAGAGGGGAGGATTGGCTGCTTGTAGTTAATGTGTTTAAGGGACTAGGATGACAAACTCCGCTCCTCCGTCACAGTCTCTCAATAGCTTGTGGTTATAGCACAATAATATTGTGCCCTCCCTGCCCATTTGTAAAACTACAGCCTACAGGCACACAGAAAAGCCCATTACAAATCAAACTAAACATAATAAATGTATAGCTTTCCTTTGTAGACACTTCAGCAAATGCTTAAGCATTTATTTTATGAATTCTTTTTTGTTGAAATGTGTGACTTAAATTACATAATTTCTGTGCTATGATTTCCATGAAACACAACTAGAACACAGAGGACTTCATAGTAAGTGGTTAGGCAGAATAATTTTCATAGTAGAATTGCCTGTGGTTTTTTGTTTATGTGTGCGTGCGTAGATGCATGTATGCTCGTGTATGTAGTTGCAGAGCTGAACTGTAGTGTGTTGTTGTAGACTGTGTCTGGAGAGTCTTGACAGCAACTCCTGCTACTCTGTAGCCTCTCTGCTGCTGCGGGAAGTTTTGGAAGGCCGTCCTACATCTTCCAAGGCCTGTCTCATGCTGCTCAATGAAATTGCTGTTGCGGACGTTTCAAAACTTGATCAGCACTACAACCTGATCATGATGGTAAGAAGTCTTATTCATCTTAATAAACTGTGCTTCATGTTTCTTTCTTTGCATTGTGTATCCTTCATGTCTTATTTTGATTGTAGAATGCAGTATTAAAAATAATCACTACTAATGAAGGAATGCCTATTTACTGTGATAACAGATTACGGGTCAAAAGTTCATGATCCTAAAGTTATTATAATTTTTATAATTTAGAATGTTTGTAAATTGTAATGAAAAGGAGTTTTTGTTCTACAAAGAAATAGTTATTATTTCTTTGTCAGTTAACTCTGTATATGTATATAAAAAATACTAGAATTTAGTTTGGAAATCTGAGTTTTTAGATCTTATCAAACGTTCGGGTTGGCTATGTGTAGATTCTAATCACCATGTACTCTGCAGTAGAAAAATACCTACCTTGGCACAGGCAGTGCAAAAAATAAAACTAAGAGAATAGTTATAAACCTGATACGAGCAGCTGTGGTTTTCGTAATGCAAGGAACAAGTGCTGCTAAAAGCAACGAACTGTTGTAATTATGTCTTAGGTACTGATATGATTTGAATACAATTTGATTTGGTTTGTCAGAAATTTCATAGAACTATAAACCCCTCTGCATAAAATTTGTTTTGCGTTTGCCCTCCTCATTCTTCCTTCCTAGAGAAAAGTGTGAGTGGGAACTTGACATCAGCTTTATTAATGCATAGTTTAAAACAAAAACATCACTTTTTGCCACAAATTGTTTGTTATGGCATTCCTCTCCTGTTATTATCGTATTAATGTGGATAGTTCATGAAGCACATATCTTGTAGTGTAGTGTAGTTTAAGGACTTATTCATGGTACAGATGTAAGACCATGTGTCTCCAAATTTCTTTTCTTTTCAGCATAAACAAATTTCAAACATATAGAGCTCTCATAGTTATGATATTGATACAGCATACTCTAAGGAATGTATCAAAAATGGACTAATTTTTACTGTTAAACTGGATTTTTATATAAATACTGAAAAGTTGTTGATTTGGAGATACATGCAATAAATATGAACATTTACTAATTATGTAACTACAGGTAGACTACCATGTCTGGTTGTTGCTATAACATGTTGAGACTAGAGGGGCTGTAATTGTATGGTAGATAGTTGGACTAATGACCTCCCACCATGACAATCGAGTTTGATTCATGTTGGAGTTTTGATTTTTGCATGTTGCGAAGTTTGGTACTCCTGTTTCTCTACCCTTGCATTCTTCTTGTACTTCATGTGCACTTAAAAGTGCTCACCAAATCTTGCCATTCCACTCCTTTTTTGTTGCAAGGATGAAGCATGTCTCCCGTTATCCGTCATACTGCTGCACATCTTACCCCACCCTTACTACTTGATGTAGGATCACCCGTATGTGTGCCGGAAATGAACAAATACCGCAACACATCATTTTTCTTGAGATATTGAATGAAAGTGAAGAAGTTAAAATGAGGGAGAGGCAGAAAGCAAGACAAAAGAAGGTTGGAAATTATGCCGCTAGATGACAGAGGCATATAGAAATGCAACTACATACATTAGGACAAATACCACGAGGAATGAGGCAACAGAGGAGATACAATCATGTGGTAGGATCATGATGGACAGCCTAACAACTGCAGGCCATAGACACTTGCTGCGGCAGAGAAAGAAAAAGTAAACAAAAGACTTTGCTCAGAAGAAAGCATGTATCTGTCCAGCTGACAAAAAATCATCATGCCACAGCTCTGCGTGGAAGGAAACTAACACAGCCGTGTTGTTCTGAGAATTAAATCTACTTACAGACTAAGTTATTATTGCAGCAGTATAGTACAAATGGTTATTAATAAATAGTTAATAAATACAGAGTCTGTACTTAAACAGTATAAGTATTAATGCAAAAATGTAATATTTATTTTACAAAGTGATGTACATATATTGATACAGCACAAACACCTGTTGATGTATTTAAAGGCAGTCATTTGAACCATTATGATGATTCTGTTACGCACAATGTATGTCCTGAAAATTGCAATAAGTTTTTAATTTTTAGTGTGGAATAATTGTTGTGTGGAGTATCAATAGAAACTTTTCTATGCTAAGTAGTGTATGTACTAGGAATTTTCCCCCTCCCCTCTCCGCCCCCCTTGGACACATGTGGCATAACTGCTGTCACCAGTGTGTTATGTATTACAGAGACTGTTACCTAGAGTGGCAGACCATGAGCTCCTAGAAGTGCGTCAAATGATGGAATTGATATGCCGCCTTGTTTATTCAGAATTTGGCCACAGAAGAGATCTTGACAATGAATTATCACGTTACCTTCAGAAGCTTCAGTCCAGTTGGTGTTCTGTGTAAGTTGCAAAACGTGACATATTGAATAACTGTGTCTTGTACACAGCTTGCTGCAGTATTTTTTTCTTGCTTCTTTTGTTTTTTATTCTTTCAATTAATTTTGACAGCTGTTATGGTCAGCATTTACACTATTTGATTAGTTATTGCATTTATATTTCTGTTTTGATGAGATATATAAAATGTATTGGCGATCTTGGGATGGCTGTGGATAGAAAGAACTAGTACTCAGGATAATAACTAATTACTTATTTATAAAATTAAGAATTGCCAAAATACATGGTAGTTTAGATTGGTCTTATAAAGTTATATACAATTCTTTTGGTGTATATAACAGTGAGTTTAAAATTGCAAAAGTAATGTAAAAACATTATATGTTTGGGGGAAGTATTTTGTAAATTAAAGTATGGTTAGAAGTTTTGATGTACATAATTTTTTAAATAACATGTCATGGTCATGGGCTCAGGCACAGCTGACAATGTTTATTTTTAGGGTATTTGGTTGCAAAGCTTATAAAATGCAAGCTGGAAATATGTGTGTGAGATGTGACGACATAAAGGATAAAAATAAATAATAGGTCATGGTTGATTATAGCCATAGCTCTTGCCGCCCAAGGAAGCCAGTTTGATACTGGCAAAACATCGCAACCACACTTACGCAAAAAAATATCTCTCGTCTCTTCATGTGTGTGTGTGTACCTATGTACAAATATCTTCTGTAAGTACTTGTACCTCTGTCTGTTAAAATACTTTGTTGGCGTAGCAGCTTATTTCCCCGCAATTCTTAGAAGATTATGAATTACCACTTTTGACAACAGACAGTTAATTTCAGTGGTATGTATGTGTGACTGCAGCATTAAGCAAAAGGACTATTGGGAGGCTATTGATCCAGGTTATGTTGGAGAATTCAATCCACTAGCAGCAGAGAAGAAAAGGAAATTATCACAAAGTTTTTAGTTTTTAATAGAGCTGGGTCTAACGTTCAAATTTGGAACCGAACCTGAACTTGTTGGCTAAGTTTGGTTCGGTTTGGAGAAAAAATATTACAAAAGAAATTTTTCTAGTTCAGTTCGAAAAAGAACTAAAACGTTCGAGTTTGGTTCAAAAATCTGCAAATTATGAGTCATTAATGAATTTCTAAACTAACTCACATTAAAACATATCACAAATAACATTCAAGCACATAAACATACGTGATCGTGTTGTTTACATTGTTACAGAAAACTGTTGCCAACTTCTTTCGTAGAAAAGTTTATATTAGAGTGGTGATCAATAGTGCGACACGGTAGACAAGATGGCGTCGCCACACCTACATGCACAATTTTCGTTCCGTTTGTGTAATGCGTGGTCGACACCAGCAGCTTGTTATTTATGCTATCACTAATATGTTTTCGTATGAAAGTGCAACGTCTCTCCAACTCGAATTTTGACTTTGACCGGAAAAATATTACTCCTAGCTAGTCATAGTAGTATTGCACAAAACGACGAGACACTTATGTGTTGGATGGAAAACAGGAGTAAATACCCCAACCTTGCTCCAGTGACCCAGAAGTTCCTGGAAATTTCAGCATCTGTCAGCAGTGAAAGACTCTTTTCTAAGGCTGGGCAAGCAGTAACTAACCAAAGACAGAGCCTTGCATCACATACTATAGAAATGTTGACATTCCTACATGATAATCTTTAAAAAAAAATTGTTGAACAAAAAATTACTTTTGATAGTATTTAATTTTATGTATTATAGTTATTTCAGTGTGCGTTCTGATAAGGTACTTTCTGTAGGCCTCACTTTGCTTGTGATTGTGTATATTTTGATTATTTAATCACAAATTGTAAAATGAAGTATTTGTGTTTTAGCTGATTTCAGCAGCGACAAATACCACTTAAATATCTTTTTTAAAAAAATGTCAAAGGTAAAATATTTTTCACAATTGCAGTAATAAATTGGGTAACCATTTAGTTTGGGTTTGGTTCGAGTTCAGTGAATAACAGGAAGGTTTGGTTCAAGTTCGGTTCTAGGACCTTATTAAAGGTTCGATTCAAGTTCGGATTCGAGGGAGCTATTGCTACATTAAGTTTGAGTTAGGTTCGTTGTAGAAATTTTAGTTAGAACCAGCTCTAGTTTTTAACCTTGGTTGTTAGTGATACATATTTAAATGACATTGGAGAGTGCACTGGCATATGAAGCTTGTGAAGTGCTGGAAGGTAGTCACACGAACTATGATTTACTCCATATGGTAATGATTCTATGGTAAATGTTGTCAAAACAGATGAAATCATGATGCAGGAATACGTGTTGAGGATTCAGAACCTAAATGGCAAGCTAGCCAAGGGAGGGCTGCAGTTTGCAAATAAGGCTCCAGCCATGTTTTTCTTACTGGAACTTCCTGAGGAAAAAGTATGATGGCTTTGTTAGGGCATTAAAAAAGAATGAGAACATGCTTACTACAGCAGTTGTAAATGCTAAATTTCTTCTTGAAGAGAAAAAAATCACTAGTCATGAAGACAACAAGTTAGGCTTACATACAAAGGAAGCTAGAGGTATGGCAGTTAGGCAGTAACAGATACCATTCAAGTTCAATTCTGAAGCATATAGAGGACCTGAAAATTGGTAAAGAGACCAAAGAAAGGTATGTTTTGCATGCAATGAATCATGGCACATAGCTAGATTTTGCCCCAAAATTGTGAAGAACTGCTCATTTCCAGGTCGAGGTGAAAGTTAGAACCATGGATTCTGATGTGGTGAATGGAGAAAAAATTTACATAAATTTAAGGTATTGTGCTCTATTGTGACATCATGCAACTAATATTGTGGGCTACTTGACACTTAACATCGCACCTTATGACATGTGAAGATATAACTGAGAATTTCAGTGGTGTGTGTGGTGAAGTCAAAGTGGTAAATGGACAGTTTGTAAAGTTAAAAGGAGTGTGTTCTGTAACAATTAAGTTAAATGAAAACTGTGATGGCTGGGCAATTTAGTTGTCTTAGAACTTCACAACAATTTGGTATCTGGCCGGAAACTGGATTCTAAGGGAATAAAAATCAGAGTTAGACAAAGGTGTATGGCAGTATGGGTGACAATGTGGAAATATTCAAGGAGATATGTGACAATGAACAAGATGTGTACATTGTAGGAAGTGAAGATTATGTATATAGTAAGCCAAGATGATGAAAATTCACAGTGTAGGGTAACAACTGGAGTAACAGCAGAAGTCTGGCACCAAAGGCTCAGACATGAACAAATTTTGCCATAAGTAAGTGTATATTTGGGCAAGGCAATAAAGAGGTGTGACAGTTGCTTTTAAGGAAAAATGAAATTGCAGAAATTCCCTGTAAGTCATACCAGGGCATCAGAACCACTAGATATTGTACATTCAGATGTTGTGGACAATATCTCTCCAGCCTCATTATTTTATTGTGACGTTTGTAGACAATTATTGTAAGTATGCTCATGTGGCAGTGATAAATAGGAAAAATTTATGCTTCAGTGAATGTAAAATATTTCAGATCTGCGTTGAGGTACTTCTAGAAAAAAAACTGAAGAACTTACAGACAAGACAATGGAGGAGATTTGAGCTGTATACAGTAGAGTTCAAGGATTACTTGGAAGACAGAGTAGTGGTACACAGGTTAACAGCACCTTACATGCCACAGCAGAATGGCAGAGCAGAAAAACTTAAACCTTTCAAAAATGTTCCTAAAGGTTCAGTAAATGTTTCTGATCATATTTCTGGATTAATATGTCAAAAGCCCGACTGCTAATAAAAGGGAAATTTTTGTGTAAATGTTTGTTGATGGAGATAATGCTGTATATTTAAATTATTTTTATTTTTTGATTATTCATTGAATATGATTGAACTTCAAAAATATGCATGAAATCATAACCTCTAAGACGATTTATTTTGATATTTCAGGATGAAACTGAAGGGTGTGCTGTGCAATGTAATAGCTGCAAAAAATATAGCTGTTGATAGCTCAACTTCTGATTATGGTTCATCAAGTTTTATAAGCTTTGCAGAGGATGAAGACCCTTTAGAAATGTCTGGCAGAGCTCTGAAAGCTAAAAGTACTATTGGTAAGTTCAGGTGTTAGAATGATAGATCTTGAATTTTGTGGCTGTGTTCCTGCCTTAAGAGCCTATGTCACTTACCATGCTGAAATTTCTTGTTAATTTCTACCTATTTCATGATTTAAGAGGGCGTGGTACTTAATTCTACGCTTAAAGCATTAATCTATAACTGTAGGTTTATTGAAGCAAATTTGCAAAAATTAAACAATGGCAATACTAGACAATAGTTTTAGCCAACTTTCAGCCTCATTCACGAAATCCTTCACTGTATCTGTTGCGCGGGCATGGAACTCTTTACCTGAGAATTTACGGAATTAGCCAACACTCCCGGCTTTCAAATGTGGGATATATAAACACATCAAACTATCAAGCTCAGGATTCTAGAAATCATAATTAGGCATATAAATACTGTATTTAAATTCTTCGCTATAATTCTCAAACATTATTACTTCCCTTATAAGTTCATATAAATGAACTACAACATCAGATAAAAGTGCTGAATTGATTGCTTCTAAATATATCGGTTTCATTAATGTTCAAACATAGATAGATGTACATAATGTTTAGTTGGTTTTTTCTTTGTATTTTAAGACGTTACATCCCATGAACTATAATTATTTTCATATTAATCGCAAATACTGTATCTGTGGCTTTATAGTTGTACTAATTGTTTATGTTTAATTTTGTTACTATTCTATGCAGGACAATAGCTGATATTTTAAAAACATCCGGCTGTCTTTAAGTTAGTAGCTTATTAAGCTAAGTAAAAATTATTTATTGGTTAATATTTTTTGTGAACTGCTACATTGTTATGTTGTCTTGCTTGTCACATTGTGGTGGCACCGCACTCTCTCTCTTCAGTACTATGCCCCACTAGTTGCGCGCCAAAATGTGGTGGCACCGATGCTCTCTTCAGTACTATGCCCCACTAGTTGCTCACAATGCTCCACAAAGAAAGTTGGTAATCTGGTCAGTTCTCATACCTGCTCCGGTCTCAGCGGTGAGTTACTCTTACCTCAGGGTTCGTGGTATCGAGGGATGGACGCATGCATAACAGCATTTAAAAACACGTGGTCAGAT
>PNEQ01117927.1:0-48361 GCA_003012365.1 Medauroidea extradentata
GGCATAACGATTTAAAAATGAAGTCGTTTAGGCTATTGCATATTATCTTAACGGTTATTTGAATGTCGAATTCAATTTGTTTGTAATCATTACTGTTGTGATCTGTGAGATCGAAGCATATATAAGTCCCGAGTTCGATTCTTGGCTCCAACCATTTCCAGGGTTTACCAAATCGCTCTATGTGAATGCTCTGCCGGTTTCTTTGCCACCGGCCAGCGCCTATTCTTCTCCCATTTCCTTTTTCGCAGTTGTGTTTAACATTCTCTAATGACGTCGTTGTTGTTCACAACAATAAGTATTTTAAACCTCAATGAGTGTTCACATCGCAAATCTGACTCCCAGTTTAGTTGAAAGTCCACTTACAATGTTAACAAACTATTTTCAAGGCAAATACACCTTGGTTTTCACTAATTACTGAACTAACAAAATTTACGTTAGTAAACTAATTCGCCGAAATCGTATCATGTATTGTCATAAAAAAACAGACGACAGAGGAAATAATATTTACAGTGGCAGACAGTTTTACGATATCTTGACTCTTAAAAGTTTAAAATGTAATGATCGTAAACGCAGTTGTAAAAATGGCTCAAGCTAGGACGTACTGACTAGGTTTACGTTTCACGTCTGTATCCTGTATGGTGTGCGGGTTGCCTAATTAGAGCGGCACAGGCGTTCGTGGGAGCTACCGTATATAGCTAACCCCTGCATGTCGTCTCTTCCTACGTTCCCAAGACATGCTGGTTCCCAGGGACAAGGCAGATGTTCTCGCGTTTCCTTTCGTGATAGCATCACTCCGTATCTTCACACGCCCGCGGCGAGGAGAGAGGTAACCGAAGTTGTTTCAGGCGTTTGAGATTCGGAACTACCGAGTAAACCCAGTCCAACAAACCCGTCGGCTATCAGTGTTAATTCCACACCCTGGAGTTTTACAGTGATTAAAAAAAAATACTTCATTTAAAGTAACATAATTTTTATATCTAAGAATCCTTACTCTGTTTTATCACACATATATAATAACTTGTACCTAATTTTTCTGGTAGCAATAAATCTCATGGTTTTTCAAATTTTTTCGCTCAAAATACCAACCAAATTTGTTACGAAATAAGCCAAAACCTAGCAAAATAATTTTTAGCGAACAGAACGGTGAATAATTTTGCAAAACGACTACACAGAATTGTGCAACGTATGACTACCATCAGTCTTAAGTTCTTAAAAGCATTTTGTTTAAAATTTTTTTGTACCAATGTGAACAAAAAAACTACCAACCATGACCTTAAATTTTCCACGTGGATTAGAATATCACACAGTGATATGGGAAGTAGAATTAAAGTCGATATCTTAAAACGTTTAGTTAACCACCGAAACCAGCCACTGATAGAACTAAGGAAGTGACCTTAGAGGACGCATCAGTAAAATCGTGCATAAGGGATGTTGATTAAGGAAAACAAAGCGATATTCTACACTTAATACTTTTAAATACAATATATTTTAATGTGAAAAATATCGGTTTTCAAAATAAATATTTGTTTAGAAATATATTACTTCAGTTTCACTAAGTTTAGAGTGAATAAGCAATTTCACTCATTAACAGCAGTAGTTGTAAATTTGTAGTGGTTATTAAAAGCCAAATCTCATTGTTATTTTTCTTTTAAAGTAAATACAGAATTACTTAAACTTTTAAGATTCCAAAACTAAAAAAAATAAAAATATCTGGTATTAAGATATTTTATACGCGAAATTATGTCTAGGTGCACAAATGTTTTAAATATTGCCAAGTTGTTGAAAAAGACGTTATTTCTGTATACCGGTAAACCGATATTTTTCACAATCCGTAACACAGCACACACACACGCACACACACACACACGCAGACACACAGAAGTGGCGTTCTTACCTGTGTTGGAGCGGTACTCGCCGATAAACCTTCTGGTGAGGTAACGAACGATAAGTGCTGCAAAAAATAAGAAAAAAAAACTTTCACTTTCACAATTTCGTTCGATAACACAGTTTTTTTCTTATTGCCAAGCTTAGAACATGCGCCCTTTGTTTCCAACAAAACATTATTTACCTCACTGGTGTTTTTGGAAGTCTACAAACAAAATTTGTTACATACATTGTTAAAAAAAAGTGAAGAAAAACACTAAAAAAATGAGATAGTGGAAAAGTAGCAGACACTGAGGACCTACGTAGCAAGTAAGGCATGTAACTTGTAAAGCAACAATAATTTTAAAACAATAAAACATCAAAATACCATCTACTGTCCGCGCGCCAGCTCTGAGTCCCTGACGTGTATGCATTTTTATCGTAAACGCCATGTACGCAACAGTAACACAGTAGCAAACTCACCCCAACTTACAACGTTTCTTCGGCTAGTGCGTGCGTTGACAAGTTATCAGCCTCGTTACATTATTTATATCTTTACGAACGAAAATCGCGTACCCGCCAGGGACGAAGATCTGGCGCTTTGACAGCAAGTAATAAACATGACCAGTTGTAAATCAACAACACTTTCAAAAATATACAAAACATTTATGTGGTCAAATTACATACAGTACAAATTAAATCTCATACCGTTATACAATTTTGTATGATCTTCACTACCAGACTCATTTTCTAGGCAGCTTATTGAGTTTGAATGAGCTAAGACTGAAAGAAGAAAGAGTAAATTTCTGGTTTTTGCATAGCATCCTTCTCTAAAAGCACTTATGAAAATATTTATTACAAACTGATGTTCGAATTGGCACGGTTCACTCGCGTGGCAACATTTCGAATACGAAACTGATGATGTCTATTGGGAATTCGTGTTTAGAAAAAAATTTAAGCTTAGTTATATTTAAGACGTCATTAATCGGTTACATGGGAAATGTAATTTTTTAAAGTAATTCCTCTATGACTTGCACCATAAATGATGTCAGTGTTTAAAATCGATGAGAAATGGAATACTAATCGGCATAAATAATTTATAAGCACACCAAGAATGCTGTACATCAGTGTAGCCAGTAATTGAAGGGTGACAAGAAGTAGATAATGCAGGAACCAACCTGCTCTCCGTGAGGAAGTATGAACGACGAACAGCACCAGTTAATGGAGAGCAAGTTATGGCAGATGGGGGAAGGGGAAGCCCACCTAAAATACATTTTCTGGCAACTCTCCGGCTTGGAAGCAGGTGCGGAGAGCCGGAATTACACCGCCAGAGGAAGAGCGCCGGTGTTACACGGTCATGCAAAGCTGAGCGGTTCTCAGGGTACTCGTGTGAACGAGGATTCAGTTTACCTCGTGCGAGTCTCTGGTTCTTAATTTCGAGGCCAGCAAGTTAGAAGGAAGTGTCTAGTCTCGGCGCCATCATCAATGCATTTTATTTGGCGGCCTAGAGGGGGTTGTTGAGTGTAAGGGAATGCAAGATTTTTTTTAAATACAAACCATTAATGATTGGTTCGCACTGAATCACGATAACATTTTTCAGCCGAAAAAAACTGAGAATAAAACGTAAGCAAACATCAGACACATTTACGTAGTTGATTTAAGGATTCAGAGCGCTGCTCAGTCTTAGTGAAATGCATCGCTAAATCCCCAAACATGTAAATATGAAGCTGTTATAGGTAGTTCACTTTAAGTGAACACTTTCCAACACTTATATAATGATTAAAATAAAATATTCATTGGATCTATAGAAGTAAAGTTTTGAGAGTTGTGAAATGTTTACGCTAGTTTTTAATTACACTAAAGCTTTCGTAATTGAAATAGTAAAATTGGAGGCAAAAAGACTCACAGAAACTTTTAAGCAGAGCTCAGTTTATCTTGAACGGTCTATAAAATATTTCAGACGAAGTTATGCAACGCACCTTTACACAGTTTAAATCAAGGCTAATCTTACTATCGACAGTCGTTCTTATATGAGCTGCGTTCTCAGAAGTAAAGTGTAACGAATGTATGGCTACAAATAAAACAAAAACTTTATTTCTATATCGCGTTCATAATGTAACAATTCGTTACACTTGATTTTACGGAACGCAGCTCGATTAATGACAGTTGTATCTTTAATAATATGCTAAATTAATTTTGATATTCGTAGTACTTTTACTGCTATAAACATTGTAAAAATTGCCGTGGTTTAAGTACGGCTCATGAGAATGCATATGTGCGCTTGAAACATTGAAACTGCCTCTTAATTATTGGCATATTTGGGGATTTAGGGGTGAATCTGTCCACTGGCAACAGCTCGACGTTTATGATGGTCTTAGAGAGAGAGAGAGAGAGAAAGAGAAAGAGAAAGAGAGAGTGTGTGTGTGGAATAGTGTGAGACGTCGGTGGCACGGTGAAAGTTGCGGAGTCTTAGCAGAGCGTATCCATGTCTATGCCTCTCTCTCTTCCCCAACCAATACTGTATCTTCGCGATGGTGCCGGGTTAAATCGGACTACATGTGTACGAGCGAGGAAGTGAATGTAGTGGGCGGTTTCTATATCTGGCTGGAGCAGTGCACGAGTCCCTGGTCACGTCTACCCTCGCAACCTTGAGATGGACAAAACTGCCGAACTCTCTGCCTTGTAGGCTGTTCACCAAGACATGTGAGAGATCTGCCAAAGGTCTCACTTTTTCAACCAATACGTATACCTGCAGGATGTTGCAAGACTTCATATCAATAATTTGGAGGACAATCCTCATGTTTAGAGGAAAATAAAATATGTGAACTAAGGTCCAAAAATGCACTAATTCTCCACAACAGTTCGCAGTACATGTTATACAAGTACATAACATGCCCGCTGGATAGTGTTACTCTGGAATCTCATTGCAGCTATTATTAACACACATCAGACGAGTCGTTATTTAACTGAAGTTAGGCTAACGACTACACGCCTTGGGGGAGCCGTCTGGTCAAGTACTTTGGGCGTTGGCTTCGCATCCAGGCAATCCGAATTAGATTACTATCGTTGGACCGGTTCACGATTTTTCGCATGTGGGATTCGTGCCGTACGATGTTGTTAGTCAATGGGGATTTTCTCGGGCATCTCCAGTTCCTTCACCCGCCTGGAATTAATTCCGGCCTTTCGACTTGCTTGCTTTATGTTACCCCTCAGCAGCGCTGAAAACTTTGCTAAAAGCACTGGGTAAATTTATTCAAATTCCTTAATTTTGGAAGCCATGTTTGATTTCACCAGCCGAAAAATCAGTTTTACGGTTTCTGTAACAGTGTAGTATGAATACTTTTTAATGTACATTTAATACATTTTCACTATGTGATCTTGGTTTTTGGGATTCAGCCCTTTTGCTACTTTCTTGACTTTCGACGTTCGGCAGTCGTTGGAACTGTCATCTTCAGGAAATCTGTCGACCAACTGATAGGTGCAAATGATAGATGCCGTTTATACCCTAGTCATCTAGCCTCTACACCTGCCAATTGGTCAAATGACAGCCTGTAGATGTCAGCTCCAACTAATGCCGAAATGTCAAAAGTCAAGAAAGTAGTGAAAGGGCTGAATCCCGAGAAAATAACATGTATACAGTGACCGCGAAAACCTGCGATGTGTATCAACTTTTCACTAAATAATTAGATGCTTGCAGTTTCCATGTATAACCTTCCCTCCTGAATTGGAGCAAGGCACGGATTAGATAGAGCGTTGCGACGCTATCTTTGCAAGCCCCTGGCCAGGCGTTAATGTAAGGTAAGCGGGTTACGCGGATCATGTAAAACTTCCTAGACAGATGAGAACTAAGATGAAGGACTGGGTGATGCTTGAATACGAGGTAGAATGGTCTAATTGTGTCCTGGAGCTAAAATGAGTCTCTAGCAAGGGTTGTTTTTTTTTTTGTAAAATCAATGCTTTCTCGTATGTCCGTGAATAACTGTCTTGGGAACATAGTTTGCTTACAGAAAAGGTATTAAAAAAATCTGTAAACGCTGGTTTTACTTCATTCCTGTCGTATGCCATTAGAGGAGAAAAAGTAGTAAAATGGCTTTAAAAATATAATTTTTTTAGGATATTGGTGCTCAATCTCCTGACAAATCAGAAAAATACATTCTGACGTCTGCAATTCAATACTTTGCCTTTTGACACACGCAACAACACATACAATTTATGTGCTATTGGACTGTAACGACCGCGATCTGCCGCGGGATCTAAGGTCGACTCTTACATGTTCACCATATGTCTGATCGCCTCTACGCGCATGGGGCTAAACTGGTACCTGTCTTCCTATTGAGAAATTAAGACCGTGCCGTCTTGTTTCTACTGCTTTTGCGATAGTTATTTTTTAAAATCTTAAACGAGAACAGATGTAAAATATCTGTTTGGCAGTTTTCTTTAAAAGTTTTTTTTTTTTCGTGATAGGTAATATTTATAAAAACAAGAAATTATACGTTTTCGACTAAAAATTGAAGCAACTAGGATTTCGTTATAAGCTAAACCCAAAGTATCTACTAAAAAGTAAGCCAACATGGAGATGACGATTTTAAACAACACTGCCAGACAGATTTTTGATACCTGTTCTCGTTTGGGCGTAAAAAAATTAGTATCGCTAAAAATGGCCTTAACTGGTTCCGTTCCGCCAGGCTCCCATTTACGGGCGCCACCTGTCTAGGCCGTCAAGACATGTTTACAGAACAAGGAAAAAAATGTTTATTCATGAACCACTTCTGGCACTTACAAGATGTCTGTTTACAGACCGTGTTAAAAAATCATTACACGTCACTTTTTTTGTTTTTGGTAGATCATCCAAAATTTTAATTGTTTGTTAATATTGCTGTGACTATTTTTACTCTAGTTAAATTATTTAGCATTCATATTTTGTTTAGTATGGCATAACAAAGTTCGAATTAGCATAAAACAGTCTTATTATAGAAAGGAAAACGAACTGACTACCAAAATAAAATAATTCACTCTGAGCAACTGTGTAACGGGCTACGTCAAAACCCGTGTAAAAGAGCAATTGATTTTACTCAGTATTAAAAAAATTCCAACTTTTAATTTTTAAATTTAGTAGTGATTTTAAAATATAAAATAAAATTCGATGCGGTATTTAAACAGGTCTTTTAAAATGCTGCTTCGAAGTTCAAGTACCACAAATTGTCTTCGTCCCAGTATTGCATGTGGCGTCTTAATTGTGGTGTCCTGAGTTTTACAGAATGTTTTGTTTCGTATTTCGACTTTTATTTTCATGTTTATTTTATTTTTCTTTATTTGTTGTTGACCAATCTTTATGGGATCTTTCATGTTCTGTTGTTTTCATTTATGGGTGTGTTGTCTACAGCCAGACTTGGCTTGTTTTCTCATATTTTAGTTTGTTTGCGTTTTTTCTTAGTCTCATTATAATGTTTCTGGGACGATATAATATTGCAATGGCGAAAGTGACAGGTTTTCCACGAAAATTCGAATATTTTCATTAATACATTTCCGTCATTTCTGGTCGATACATCTGAGATCTAAAGCACAAACTTAACATACAACGAAATGGAAGAGTTCCAAATTTCTCATTAGCATACGCTTAACCTTCACAAATAACATTTCTCTGGTACTCATTTGTTTAGACAACTTTTGAAAGACTTTTTCATGCGAGTCGTTTCACAACTAACGAAAATCCTTGAAAGATACTGATGAAAGGAAATTTCGAATCGGAATCATGTGATCTTGACAAGAGACTCCGTAGAAGGCTCGTGGTCGCAAGGACGAAATCGATCGCCAAGAAAGGCCAACTTTGCGACAAAATATTTATCTCAAACAGCATCACTGGGACTGTCGCGAGATAGTAAATATCTCTTAAGGGAAAGTGTTAGATAATTTATTTCCAGGCTCAACATTTATTCAAGGTTTATCATAATAATTTTCTCTTCGACAAGACATAGGATGTTATCTCTATAAACTGACCGACATAAATAATAATGTAATCTTTTTTTTTAATTTGTCAAAACGGCATTACAAGGGAGTCACAGGTTAACTTTCAAGAATGTTTAGAAGTACAATAACAGATTAACATATAACACTATTATGATCTCCAAAACTCATCAGAAATATCTTCTATGCTATAACATTGCCACATTTACCAAAAATACGTTAAAACAGAAGTTATTGCAGAAAATTGATAGATAAAATTTTGCATCTATCTCTCCTCCTTAACGCTGGGTTGTATCATATTCATGTAACATAGTTCCTCTAGATTGAGTGAGGTGAGGATTATTTCTCCAAAATATTACGATGCAAATTTCAACATCCTGTGTTATTGTCGGTGAGTAGAAATATTAACAGGTGTAGTCGCGTAGGTATGTGTCTTGGCGTACATATATATCTTTGCCTGCAGACTCCAGTGCCGTGGAAAGCTACAGCGATGGTGCTGGCGGCTACGCCAAAGATAACACTAGCGGTTGACGTGAGTGTCGAGAAGGAAGAGCTGGTGGGTGGACGGGATGTTGATACTTACTACGGAGCATTATACTGTTAGCAGACCTCCACCCACTTAACCACAGTCTCTTCGCTTTGCGCCTAGCGGCCTGATCGCTTGAGACGCTTAAGAGGAAGTTTCCTTAAAATTATGTTTTTAATTAAATTTCTCCATTACACAAATGCAGTGAAAATTAATTAAAAAAAGAACCTAAATTAGAGCACAGCTTCTCTGTAAACAGTTAATTTAAGATCATATTTGTTTTCATATGTCTCTGATCGGTCTCATCGTAATTTCTGATGACAGTCTCACATCAGTAAACACAGACCATCAGCTCACTTAAACTCAAATAAATTCTGTAAGTAATACTTCATGTCACTACTGGCTCTGAATTTCAAAATTTAGTCATTTAAATTAGTTACAAGTATGCAAACATAAAATCAGGAAATCTAAGAAACACCATCCTTAAAAGGGCGCCGGAAATATAGTTGCTTTTATTTCTATAGGCTGTTCGCGATAAACTGAGAATGTTTTAAACACTGCATAACTTATTTACCCTTAAATATAATTCGAATTTTCTTGCCACTTTTTATACATACAAAGAAACCTAAGTGGCAGTAAAACTGTTTAGATTGCACTGCACTAAAAAACGAATTATTACTAATGACCAAATAATTTCCAAAAGCACATTATCACGAACTAACTATACCGAAATCTGCTCAACGTGTAGACTTGAAAAGAAATGTGGTTTTTTCTAAAATTTTAAATTAGTAGTTTACAAATAATAGCATGTGAAAGTCGCAATTTTTGTTGTTCTCGGTTCGTGCACATATTTAGAACTATTCTTATCACAGAAACGAGATAATTTATATTGAACATAACATTGTAAAACACTTTAGGGTACTATTGCTTTTTCACAAAGGAAATACGTCTTACATTTGGTTTTACAGCCTCAGTAAATTATTTCATTTCTTTAATTATAATAGATTTTACTAAATGAGCCAGCAAATAACAGCAGATTTATGAATTTTTTAAAACATTCCTGCGCGTAATTAAAAAAAATCAACATTTACGATTTGCAGTAAACTAGGCCTAAATGTACTTTAGTGTCTTAAACTTCAGATGCGTTTCCTACAAATGTGATAGTACTTTTTTCTTATTTAGTAATTTTTTACGTTGACAATGGCAGCGACTTTAATGCGATGTCTTAAATTTCAGATATTTCTGCTACAAATACAAAACTAATTTTTTTCTATTCTCAGTATTTTTAACTTGTACATAAATAACATGATACATGTGCCCTTTGGACTAAATGTAGAATTTCTTTTCTTCCAAAAACGACTTCCAACAAAATATATCCTTGATCCTTACTTCTCACATTGTAACTTAGGCAATAATTAATGCAGGAAGGTGAGTGTATGTGACCCTTACGGCCTTGTCCACGAGGGCGCCATAAAGGCGCCTGCTCATTAAAAGTGTCGCGACGGTTCGCCATTAATTACCACGGGCAGTAGGTGCCACAACGCGGCTGGCAAGGACTCGCGGCGAATTAGCGACGAGGTGTAAAAATAATTTGGCCGCCTGCGTCATCCGCACATAACCATCTTCCCTACACGCTAATTTTTTTTCTTTCGCACTCGGCGAGTGGAATTAATTTCGCAGCGGCGACAGTATGAGTAACCGCGCGAATACCGAGGCATCTTATCCAGATGGTTCACATTTCTCCACACCACCTCCGCGGGATAATTCTCACGCTCCAGAGAGCCGGGGAAATTTCTCTTACACATTTCAGAACACTCTAGACTTCGAAGACATCACGAGTGACCCCATTCTGCAAGTGGATGTATGGTAGTTTATAATCACTTATAACCCTGCGACTCTATCCGTGCTGAATTTTTTTAAAAATTTATTCCTGATTCTGAATTCGACATTTTTACTTGAAAACGTTTTAATAGGGGCTTATCTAGTTGCAGTATTTTTCATTACGGACATTTAATTTGAAGTACTAAATGGTAAGAATGGATTAATTAAGCGTCAAATGCATTGCAGTGTGATCGTAAATACGTGTGCTTAACGAAACAATTCCACGTGTGCTAATATACGAAAGTAAAATACAAATCACTCAAGGACGAGATGTTGTTATTAAGGCACTGTGATTATTGAAAACACTGGGTGCCATTGTGTGGGGAGGACAAAAATTCTTGACAAAAAAAATAGTAAACGACAATAAAATGAATAAATAAGATGTAAAGCAACACATGTATTATGTCACTTCACTCGTCATTATGTATAAGAGTGTACAATTTTTTTACTTACCTAAGTAACAAGAAACAATAACTATAAAAAATGTTGTGGAGGGAAGGGTAGCACCACCCTGAAAAACGCACAGAGCCGGCCCTGTACGTAATAATGAAAGTATATAGAGACTGTTCATGATAAAATGAGCAATTCTTATATTTCTCTTTAAGGTATTTTGCATTCCTTTTTACTTTTTCAATATAAAAACTGTCATGAAACTAACGACAAGCGTAATCGTTTCACCACAATGAAAACCTGTCACCTCTGGCCCAAATAAAATACAGTTATCGCTTATTATAAAAGTTGTGAAGTGCTCAGTTTGAAGTGAACAGCCTATAGGCAGAGATGATGGTTTGTCGCGAGAAAACCTGATTGTCTGCTGAACTTCACAATACGTTCAACAGCTCAGAAGATTGTTGGCTTTCGCTTGTACATGTATCTGTTGCCCTATTTGACTGAGCCAATAAGAATCCTCGCTGTTGTAGTTGGTCTGCGGACAGCTACGTTGTGTCGTACATCATCCAATCATATGTGCTGCAATTAACTACAGTGTTTTCAAGGATATGTTGGCACAAACTATTTTCCCGATATACCATCATCTCTACCGTATTCCCAAGTGTACTTCTGACGTCACAATACATATTACTGCTCTTTTTTATACGGTTCTAGCCAACGCCAATCATCAATTACTACGTTTAGAGTAACAGCTCAATCAGGATTGAACTAGGAGTGGACTGAAGATTCTTGATTCAAATTTTACTTTCAACACGTTCCTACTGGACTGAAGTAAGAGTGGAGTTAGTAATCCATTCCAGTAGGTGAGGTGGACTGTAGAATCTGGATTGAAACGTTTACTTTAAACTCCCATCGGAATCAACTGAAAGAAGTCTAAACGGTCGTTTATTTAGTTACGAAAGAGGTTAGAATCGCCTTGGGCTTGCTAAATAAAACGGTTTAATGTTGTAAAATTACTGGGAAGTGTCAAGTAAATCAAAATAAATATTCTGATGAATAGACTTAAAACAAAATATCAAACAAATATTCGCATCTTGCATTTTTGACAGTCATTTGCTCTGTAGTTCAATGTTTCGCAAAGAGATATTATCTCTAGACAGGGATTCAGTCCAATTTTACGTGTCAATCAGGATCGAAAATTTTATCACAAATCCAATTCAGGTCACTTTAACTTTAGGTTCGATCCGTGTTGTATCCATTCCAAGTCCTGTCCAGTCCGGAATTTTACTATAAAAGCACTAAAAATGATGCAGGTACTCACCGGACTTGCCGACGTCAATGGTCCCCAGCACGGCGATTCGCACACGCGGCATACCGGCGCTCTTGTCCTCGGTCTTCATGTCTGCAAGCACAAGAATCACCGCGACGTTCAGAGACCGCCCGCACGCCAGCACATCGCCGCCGACACTGCCTGCCACTGCCACTGCCACTTGACGCCGAAGACGCGACGTACCAAGAGAGGGAGAGAGAGAGAGTTGGCTCCACCACGCCGTCAGCCTTCGTCTCCCGGCGCCAATGCAAGGCCGTCCGGCCCTCTCTCGCCGTCGCCGCCCCGAACCACAACACGCATCCCCCCTTCCTCCTGGATGATCGACTGGTCAAGTAGGGCTACACTCGACACGATTACACTCCAGCTCCAGGCACAAGCATCATAACGTCTGGCCCTCGAGTCTGAGCACTATATGACCTAGAGATCACCCAGACTTAACACAATAACAATCCATCATTTCTACTACACTTACGTTAGTTATTTTTTTATTCCTAATCAAGAGCAGATATCCAAAAACAGTTGCTCAGTTGACGAAACATGTCTTGAGATACTGACTGAAGTATCTATTTCCACATGTTAAAGCATGACTTTGAATTTGAAAATTGTGAAATTGACTTGCGTTAACAATTTTTTTCACGACGCAATTAGCGTCATTTGACGGGCAGTGTCGGCAACTTAATCTTAAAATTACGTTTGTCACAAAAACATAATTGTACAGAATACCAACAATCAACTTTAAATTGTGAATTTTTGTATTTGTGATTATGTGCTCGTACTTTTAGCATGTAAAGTGACTTTGTAAAGACAAAAATATTTGCAGACGTCGATTTCCGTCAACACTTCTTATGTTTACCTATATTACATGCTAGCTAAACATAATTTACACATATTAGGGTTACATTCATACACACACACAAGCTTGATCCAGGTTGCTCTGGAAGGCAAGTAAAATGCGACTTCCAATACACATGCTACGAATTTATGCGTATGAGAAGCATCCTAAAACTACTTCGAGGTGCATGTAATTTTTTACAAGCAAGGTTTTCCCTATGAAAAAAAAATCCTAAATAAGTTGAAGGAAACAAAAATTGTAGATACTCAAGTGTTTTATAAATTCATTTGCGATATTGCATTTAAACTACCCTGTCACATGTACAACTGGCCTCTTACTGTAGCAGCAGTCAATGTACAAGTAGCTGAAGACAAGTGTATACAGTACTGTGGAGTCCAGCTGGCTGGTCGTTGAACCCGCAAAAACTCTACGTCGCTAATTACATTCTAACTATTTAACAATTTTGCTTGCTGTACGTATGCAGCTAGAATTTCAAAATATTGTAAGACATAAATGCAAAATTCAATATGGTAAAGAATATTTAACTTAATATACAGTAAGTCCTCGATTTACGTCGTATCGCTTTACGGCGTGTCGGATTAACGTCGGCAATGTTTGAGTAACAATTTTTTTTCAATTTAAGTAGCCGCTGATTCGGAATAACGTCTAAATCCATTCTTACACGATCTCGTTAATCCATGCATGTCCGCAGGAGTTAACATTCTTCTGTTCATAAAAAAAAAAGGTTTAGATATAATATGTGTGCGAAGCTGGTCTGAGACTCAATTTGAATAGTTTCAATTTTCGTCGCTGTTTTCAGGAACCTAATCCTGACGAGGACTTATTGTGTGTGTAGGTGTGTGTGTATGTATGTATGTATGTATGTATGTATGTATGTATGTATATATATATATATATATATATATATATATATATATATATATATATATAACCAGCTGCCAGCAGTCCAATTAGTCCCTGGCTTTGTGAAAGAGAGTTTGTCGTAAACGCGAAAGAAGAGGTGGGACGGTAAGATGCAGAGGTGCAACATGTTGTGCGTGGTGTTGGCTGCACTGGCAGTAAACCGGAACAGGAAGAGGACAGAAGACGGGCGCCACAGGCAATCAGGCATCATGCCGGGAAGAGAAAGGCGCACGGGAAGTAGGCTGACTGGACAATGAGGTGTGGGTTACATCCACACACGGACGGCCTTGCCGTGAATGCTCGCGAGCTACGGCGGGGTCGTCGTGGATCTTACATCATCCCTGCCACTTCCCTTTCTCTTGCTCTGAGGTTTATTCGAGTGTTCTCGTCTGTGATGATTCAGGATTCAGGACTGAGTATGTTATCTTCAGAGGCGTGAGCTTATAAAAGAAGTCCTAAATGCGTTTTCGAACCGTCCGAGAAGCGAAACACAAGTTGTTGCAAATTTGCACGACAATGTTTCGGAGGTACAAATCTCACATGTAGGGGAAATATTATGCTATATGAACATAGATTCAAAAATCTACAATTTCTGCACTATAGTTCACAGCATATGATACAGGTTGGATCGGTTAACGAGGGTGGAGGGGGAGAATTCCCTAAAAAATCTTAATTATTTTAGTAATTTTTATATTTGTACGGGCCTTTGTTTTACAGACATACATAGTGACTATTTTTATAGCATTTCAAAGCCATAATTTGCATAAAACAAAAACTAACTGATGTATAGAAATGAAACAGTTCCCACTGAATAACTGTGTCACGGGCTACGTCTGGACATGTATAAAAAGACCAAACTGAATATTTGTTCGGTTTTTGAAAAATTGTTAAATTTAAATAAAAATATAGCCGAATTTCTGTAATTTAAAAAAATATATATAGTAATTTATAATGCAGTGATTTTATACACGTCTAGACGTAACATGTGACACTTTCCTTCAGTATGAATTATTTCATTTCTGTAAGTCAGCTAGTTTTCGTTTCTTGTATAAAACCGATTTATGCAAATTAGGGTTTTGACATGCCATTATACAATACCTATGAAAGCTAAAAAAATTTCTTTACTGTAATAATAGTCACAATATATGTATACAAAGCTAACGATATTTGGTACAGAAATAATTAACATTTTGTGTGAACTCTCCCCCCCCCTCCCCATTAACGGCCGAAGCCCTGCACATCGCTCGTTGGTCTAGGAAGGCGACCCCCTTAATGTTGGTGCAAGTTTATTTCAAAGGTCGCTCGCGGGAATTTTGTTCGTGTAGCCTTGTATCGTCGCTGTGTTATACCGACGATCTGTAAGTGGGGCAGCGAGAAGTACAAAGGTGTTCTTTGTACTACCTCGCCGTGCAGCCTCGTAATTCCCTCTTCAATTACGCCCGTCCCACTACTACATACACCACGCAGCTTGTTTGCATTCTAGTCTTGCCATGTAGCCCAGCTGTCTCGTTTAATAAACCTTCCTGGTTTACGTTTACAAATTGATGGGTTCAGGATTACAGTGGTACTAACTGGAGCCGCACGGAAAACGAGACAAATATGTCATCATGTGAGATGTTGTGCATATATATATATATATATATATATATATATATATATATATATATATATATATATATATATATTAAAATGAATGCCTGTCTGTTCAAATGATTACGATAAAAATTTGGTGAGTTGTTTAGGTATTGTTGAAAAAAAAGGTGGGGCGACGGGGAATGGTTGGCTGAACGTGGTAGCCAAAACACATAGTAAACAATTGTATCATTTCCTTTCAAATTTTTGAAAGAAAGAAATAGCTTTCTAAAACATATTCAACATTGAAACATACCTTGTGTATCTTTAAAGTCAGATAAACTGGAGTTATAGAACCTAGAGTTTGTTCACAACGTTGTAAGCTTTTCATCGTAAAGTGAGAACGTCTGAAATCATTATTTATAAACTCACAGCGTAATTATTCGAATCTTAAAAAAAAAAAAAAAAAAAAAAAAATCGTAAAAATGCACGGGAAAATGTTGCATATTCAACATTTTTTAAAAAATACAAATGTTATTTTATGTAAGTTTTTCTAGTATTAGGTTACGTAGCCATGCCATGTTTTTTTTTTCACTGGGAATTACTTCGTTCAAGTAAGTCAACTGGTTTTTAATGTTTGCATGGCAGCGTAATATGCAAATTTCGACTTTGACGCTCTGTTATGAAAAATATATGCCAGCTAAAATTGTTTCGTAAGAAGAAAGCGTACTGAACAGTTATCGTCTATAAAATTAATACTATTACGTAAAAATATAAAATTTTGACACTAAATATACAGTTTCAAACGACTTTACTACTTTACTTACGTAACCTAAGTAAAAAAGACGGGGTTGTATTTCTTTCAACTGTTTATTTATTCACGCCTACTGGCAGCTACTGCTGTAGTCAATTACACAACTTGAAACTAGGCGTTTGCCAGCAGACGGGTTTTCCATATATTTTTTATGTACCTACTGCCTGGTGTTTCGGGTTTCTCGTCATTAATTTAGGGAAAAATAACTAAAAATTGAAAAACGTGACAGAGGTAAAATTACCCGCGCTTCTCATAGCAGTAGCCAACCAAACTTGCGTCAGTGAGCCGGAAGTTGGCAAGATAAGATACCATAATAATTTATTCTATGCAGACAGACTAAATTATATTACACGTCAGGATGGCAAAAAAGTGTAACGGAAAAATCTGTGTTTATTTCAATGCTACAAACATAATTTTCCCTCTCTGTTAGCGGTGCACACAAACGTGTTTATTTTGCAGCGTCATTATGTTTGGGATGTCTGTCACAAAATAGGCTACAGAAAATTTTCACAAATTTATGTACACGCTCCTGAGGTAGATATTGTTCCCGATATATTACGTAACTGTCTGAGGTGTGAGAAACTGGTTATATGAGAAATTACTTAGTTTATTTTCGTTATAAGAGTTCATAGCTTGAAATTTTTCACACCGCTAGGCACAGAACTTGCAAAAATGTTTACTACTTCAGCGACTTTGGTAACTTTCAACCAACTTTCAGGAGAAAGTACATTTTTCTGAAGGTGGCTTAATGAATGCTACTGGCAATATTGGCCAAGAAAGTCAACTACGTATCACGCTGTGCAGGTTCCTAAAATATCTGTAATGAAAGTTGTCAAAACATAATAACGTTGAAAGGTGGTTTCTTGTACGCCTTTATAATGATTGATTGTGAGGGAATTGCTCATTTTCGTATCATAACTGAAAAATTAAGGGAATTGAAACCATTGTCTTTTTTCAGAAGCATTACATTTTAGAATGGAGTACGTATTTATGTACTTACTTAATAATACTGTTACTGAGTGCTATGTTTATGTTATTAAAACCACGCCCGGTAGTTAAACATTGAATTTGAAAATATTACTTTATGGCAAGATTACTTTCATATCGATGAATGGCAACATTATTTTGTCACAAATATATCAAATTTTGTATCAAATTATTTAGCTAGCAATAAACTCCGTCGTTTTTCAAATTTTTGTATCCAAATTATAATATATTAAAAATAAATAAAAAAATTATAAAAATTAAAAATTAAGCGAAGTAATTTTTTGCAAACTAACGGTGCATGTTTTGTAAACTGTCTGCATAGAATTGTGCATCGTACGACTGGTCTGGGTCTTGAATTTTTTCAAAGAATTTCATTCAAAAAGGTTGCACTATTGTAAAAAAAAACATAGCATGGCCTTAAGCATGGAGGGATTGTTGTTATTTGACTTATTATTAATAATATTATGAATGATATGATCTTTTAAAGAACTGTGCAATGTACAAGAAACTGAATCCAGTCATGAATGATATATTACTTTAATTGTTGCATAAATTATGGTTTTCTTATTCAATCTTAACGTAGTAAAACAAGGTTAGTTTATAAGTTAAACCCGTTTGTCATATTTTCAAATAAGTATTCGTAAAATTCTGAAAGAGGAAGAAAGAAAAGAAATCAGATATCGTTGTAAATTTTAACGTACCGCAAAATACCAATCAGATATGTTGCATGTGGTCCTGTATCCTTCCAACGATTTCCTTTCCGTGTACTGCACACGTTTGTTCATGACAATAAGACATGTTCGCGTCGTGATTTGTTTGCGCTTATTACCGACAGATGGTAGCGTTAGTGAGTCAAGGGTAACGACAGACAACTTAACTGCCTGTGACCCGCGTGGCAACGTAAAGTCGGTCCGCAACAGGCCCTCGTGACTCGATTAGACAATCTAATTCTACCGAAGATTAACGAAGTTCAGGGCATATACGCAATACTTCAAGCAACGAATTGTAATACCGGTATGAGTTAGCTCTCGATAACACTAACCTTGGTAAAAACAAATCGTGGCTTGATTCAATACCGTTTCGATGTCTTGCTACATAACGACTTACGAACTTGGATTTCAAAGGCGGATAAACGAGTTTGTAACGTTCTATGGATGCATTTCCTAAGAAGACGTGAGTCACTTACGTTGAGAAGATTTCCAACAATCTTCTATCGACCGAAGTTCTACATCGTAAAGGGCAGAACATACCAGCACGACACAGGAACATTTGTATAGTTGGTCCAGTTTAAAGTGAGCGCTTTTTAAACCCTAGCTACTTTATTCCTGGAACTTTTTAATATAAACAAAAAAAACCTAAGCAATGGTCAAAGTGTTTACATTATATCTTACAATAACGTTAACGGGACCACGGTGGTCGAATAGTCAGATCATTCGCCTCCCACCATCCCACCAAGGCGATCCGGGGTCGATCCCTGGATTTTAGCACGTGGGAATCGTGCCGGACGATGCCGCTGGTCGGCGGGTTTTCCTGGGGATCTCCCGTTCCCCCCGCCTTCTCATTCCGGCGCTGCTCCACACTCACCTCATGTCACTCCTCACCAGTGCTAAAGTCCTCGACGTTGACAGCTGACCAAAATCTCTCACTCAAACGTTAACGTCTTACGTCACAGTTAAATAATATATTTTTTCAATTACTGATATAGACGATGTGGTCTCCAAAAGAGCTCACTTTATCCCGAACCGCCCTTAAATGCTTTAAGTACGAAGATGAAACCCAAAAAAAAAAAAAAAATTATAACCTACAAGGTTGTTAAATTACTGACGTAACACTGAATCTCTTTACACCGTTTGGCGATCAGGACATAATGAGTTTTTATGGGAGCGGTCTACAGCAATTTCCAACACCATATTTAAACTTTATTTGTACCAAATATTTTTTTTCTTATCTTAGACACACAATGAGACTAAATTTTTATTTTATGAAAATTTTTTAAATTCTTATAGTTTTCGAGTAATGGCTTGTTAAAGTCAAAATTTGCGTGTTTCTTCTTTAAGGACTTCACTAAACCAACTGACATACTAAACTGAAAAAAATTCACAGCGGATAAAGACGTTGCAGGTTACAATTTCATGTACATAAAAACAAAGAATAAAAACTTCTTTGCATTTAAATAAAAATTCCAAAATTAAAAATTTATATTAAAAAAATTAATTTTTTTTTTAAATATACAAAACATATTTTATTTTGTGGTTTAACATAGCTGAACTTGTAGCCTACAACATCGTTATTCACTGTAAATTTAGTGTCGTCCTTAAAATGGAAACAAGAAAATTTTGGCTTTAACGAACCATTAAGCAAAAACTTTGCGAGATAAAAAATGTTTATAAGAGCAAAATTTAGACACATTTTGTATATAAAGAAGGAAAAAAATATCTGGTACAAATATAAAAAATAAATACATGGTGATGAAAATTGTTGTACACCGCGCCCTTAAATTACTTTATCTCTCAAAGTGTTGTGTGTCAAGTTCAGCAGACGGCTGGGACATCTGAAGGGGAGATAAACAGCGAAGAGACATTATTGACTCGGAGTCATCTCGGAGGAAATTTTACAGCCGTTTGGAAGTTTCTTAACGGCTGGCCTTGGTGCGAGTTGGGGACGGAAACCAGCGCACGGCACCGTGCCGTCGGCCGCAAAACCAGAAAATAGACGGTTCGCCTTGTCCCATATCCCCGAGCACGCGGTAATAGAATGTCCGAGTGTACAGAGGCGAACCTACCTCGAGCACATGTCGATATACAGGATGTATTAGTACAGCGGTTACCAACTTACAGGAGAGATAGAGTACACACAGACGATGGGAGATCACATAACAATGTATGGTCGAAAACGCTTTCCTGGCGCAGTAGTGACGACACAAAACACAAGATAAAAGGACACAAACAAGAGGAGAAAACATGTTTATTAACCCTTATACAGCAAAAAATGCTGGGAAGTCTTTGGCTAGTGATGATGATCTATGTTCTTTATATTAGTTCTATTTTTCATAGAAATACTTACGTAACTAGCCAAACACTAAAATTAAGGTCATAAATAGATCCTCGCGGTTAGAGTTATCAGTTAACACATTCATGAAATTTGTTGAGTAAGTCCGAAAGACTACGCAATAACTAGATGTCAAGAAAATTGTACTTATTTCAATGAAAATAAATGTTGTATACTGATGTTTTATGTTGGGTCACGGTCGTAGAATTACAGGTCTGGACACTCGCCTATCTTCCAATGTATTTTGCTTGACCCCCTTGTTGTTTGGCTGTAGTTCGTCAAGTTACCGAGAATGCCGTACTTTTTGGCGCTGTTTTCCGGGCGGTCGGACTCAAACTCCGTCCACTTTTTTCCATTGTTAAATTTATTAAGTAAATAAAGATTACTGGAGCCTTTTCTTAAATTTGTGAACGAAGAAAGTATTTCATACATTGACAAAAAATTCGTTTTGATAAATTGTTTAACTTAACGGAAAGGATGTGGGCGGAGTTAAGTCCGGCCGCCCTAACATCAGCGCCAATAAAACACAATATTCTCGATAACTTGGTGAACTACAGCCAAACAACAAGGGGGTCAAGTTTCCAGGCGAGTGTCCAGACCTGTTCTTCTACGGCCGTGTGTTGGGTATACGCCATTTCCAGCGAATATTGCTGAATCGCAGATAAAGTACGATTACATAAAAAGACTAATCGCGAAAAAAATTAGCAACAAAATACCACTCCAAGGAAGAAAAAAAGAGTTATAATCAAAGAACACACAAATAATTCTGAAATAGGCTTATAGTCAGTACGTTATGGAGTAAAAAAATAAGAGAAAGGAAAATTAAAACAAAGTCTAAACAAGGTGCATAAAATGCCGACAATGAAGGGCAAAGAAAACTAGGACAACACGAATGAACACAGCGACAGAAGTGGACGTAGACAAGAAAACACCACGAAAGTAACACAGAGGATAGCAGTGGGCTTACTGCAACGTTTCGGAAACTGGTATGTGTTT
Source organism: Medauroidea extradentata (assembly GCA_003012365.1). Classification (NCBI taxonomy): domain Eukaryota; kingdom Metazoa; phylum Arthropoda; class Insecta; order Phasmatodea; family Phasmatidae; genus Medauroidea; species Medauroidea extradentata. Next base: position 21,128 of record PNEQ01117927.1, read on the forward strand.
CCATCTTCAGGCAGACAAACAGCCCGAGGAACTCCAGTAGGAAATCGAGGATCGCGAAAATAAATGCATGATTCGTAATTGGAAAATTCAACACGCAGGTTGATGCCTGACTTAAAAGAGCATAATTTATAATTAAACGAAATAACATTTAAAGTAGCGGGACTGGAGATATGACATGAGAAGAGTAGAAAGTAGAGGTAGGACTCGTCTAGACAACTAACCGATCGACGGATCTTCGCTGTGGGCTATAGACGACGCCACAGTCCCCTCGCCGGCCGGCTCTCGACGTCTGGCGTTGGAGAGAAAGTCGTCGCCGGTTGGCACACATAACTACCATACTCGATTGCCTTTCAGGTAACGCGGGAAGGGGGGTGGAGGAATTCTCACGGCGCCTGTAACGAGGAGAGATGCGAGAAGGTTTTATTCCTCTACCGCCGCTCCTTCAACGAGCAGCGTTGTGTAATAATGTCGGCCGGCGCCGGGTGGAATTCAGTTCCATAAGATATTGATCCCCGAGAAAAAAAATAACCGGAGAATAAGGAAGACGCCTGTCGTATGGTGTGTTTGAGGCGAATATCCATTAAACGCACGAGTAATTCCGGCCGGCATAGGTATAATGATATCGATTCTACGGCGCGAGCAGTGTTCCCACCGTAACAATTTATTGTGGAACTATACAAGCGGTGACTATGATTTTGATGAACCCGCCATTGTAACAAAGTGCATTGTAATTGTAAACCTCAGTTTCTAACGAATTTCGTAAATGTACATCGAGAAAAATCCGTTTTAAGAAGGCGATTTTAGCCAACATTGAAGGCTTTGTAAAATAATGCGTCCAATGTGCGTGGTGTTTTAAAAGTCATTTTCACTGTTAGTCTGAAGTGTGATTTCTTTTAGTAAGCAAGCAATGTCGGACGCATGTTTACTGGTCCCTGAGAAAATAAACGTAACTCCGAACACGCAGTTGGAATGCCAGCCAGGCAGTCGCCTTAATCGTCGTTCTGTGGTTGGCGTGGGGATGTAACTGTCAGACAAATCCCGTCCCTCCACGGTAATACAGGTTCGATTCCCCGACAGGGCCGTCTTAATATTTCCGCTGAACGTTGGCGTTAGCTGATGCGCTTTCTCGGAGTAATTCTGCTTCCTCAACCTTTCGTATTCCGTTGCTTCTCTAATCGTAGGTCCGCCTTTCGTGCTATAATTCACGAATACGTCAGGGATATGATACCCCGCTGTTGGCTACCCGTCCTAAACGCTAATAATTTTCTGTTAGTCCTTTCTAAAAATATTTTTTTGCGAAATTCCTTAAGAGTGTTGCCTACTTTGGAGTTCTGGCAAAAGAAAGTCTAAGAGTTTTACATGTAAATTACATTAGACATGGCTTAGAACCTGTCGAACCTACACAAATTACACTCATGACATATTTGTTCGTCTGGGTAAGGGCCCAAGGTGCTGTACGATATTTTAGGAACATCTGTGAACAAATACGGGAGTTTCTTATAAAAATGTAATACATTTTTTCTTATATACTTTCCTTTAACAATATTCTCTACTTTTCAATGCAGAAAATTATTTTCAACCGAATGCGATGTCATAAGTAATGACTGAGCGCCAAAGAGTATAATTTAACGTGTGAATCCGTAACCTTTCTTGCGTGACTGTTCTAAGATAGACAGCGAACTAAGAAGCTTATGTACCTACCTACTATCAGAAAATCTCTGCGCGAGAGGTTTACAGACGTTAATATTGTTTTCAAATGAAAACGCGAGTATTTTTTTGAAATTCTGTTATTATAGTAGCCTAGAAATTATCATATTAAAAATTATAAAAACGACAGTTTTTCATTTTTGTAGAGTTTGAGGTTTCAAGCCCTTATTTTTCTAAAAATATTATTTTTATTTTTTGCACGAAAGTAAAGCAGACTACCGCATAGTGCTATATAAATAAACGTCCGCTGATAAAATATCTACTCGGCAAAAAAAATGTCCCCGAATTTTGATGAGTATTTCAGATTTACTGACGACTGAGTATTCCAGTTGTCCGCTAGACATCGTAACGTTCCATACCACTTTAGGCGTTGAATGCTTAGTAGCTGATGTCCGATTCCATAACGGTCAGTGGCTTTTCGCAAAGTTTGTGGGCAGTAAGCCTCGGGTAAGCCTCGTATGTGATGGTTTCGCTTCTGGGGTCTTTACTATTCTGTGTTCCAGTCGAGGAGCCGGTATCACCTCACATACCGCGCGCTTCAACAGACGCGACGCGCGCCGTCACGCTTTTAGCTCGGCGCCGGGCGCCTTTTTTCTCAGTTTTTCTTTAATCTCTCGCAACGCTGGCGTGTAGAGAGATAAGGGCAGTGAGAGAGAGAGAGAAAGAGAGAAAATAGACGGAGAGAAAGCAGAAACAAAACGCGGGCGCAAGTTTCCGCTTCGCCCACCCCCGCTCTTGACATTCCAGCGACCCGCTGAGAAGAAGCGTGTTGGTTTCACTGCAGCCAACTTCATTGTACCGCAACCAAATATGGTTACTTAATGCGTCACATTGGTAGTGTGAACAGAAAAAATTTGTTGACTAGTGAGAAATATGGTGGTTCAGAAGTAGTGCCCAATTCCAAATTGAAACCAACATTACTACTGTCATTATTTAGAATGTAAATTGTGACACACATGATCTATAACTAAATAAAAAACATATGTATGTACGCCATTGCAGCACTGTGCCATATGTGCATACACATTAACGAAGATTTAATTTAGTTGATTTTGCGGCAATTTATATTTAGGTAAGCCATTTTAATGACAGCAATAAATCTTAAATTAATTTTGGAAAATATCAGTGTGAAATTCCACAGCAGTGCAGCATATGAGATTGGCCTAAATCAGGTTACCATGTTTTGATGTATGGCAGAATTGAGAGTGCCAATTTTGGCTGTACTGCATGGCTTAGATATAGTGAATATTAATGTGAGTGGTGATCTGAAAGTGACAATTTGCTTTCGTCTGAATTTCTTTTTACTTTCTTAAATCAACACACTGATTTCACGCAGAATAATTTTGTACAGTAAAGTACTTCCTAACATCCTGTAACCTGTGAAAGGGCACGTCAGGTAGTCCACGTAAACAAAATAATTCTAGTGGTTTTTGATCGAGAGAGGTGGCGCAGGGGTGTACGTTGGAGTCGCATTCGGAAGGACCCGGGTTCGATACTTGGTTTCGGTCATCCTGATTATTTAAACTGCTTCAAAACAGGCCATACACGATTCCCCTCTCAGTACCTGTCATTGAGTAAAGGTACGTAATGAACTCCCTGTCGACGAGACACAAACCGCAATAAAATAACATTTGTTTCTTTTGACTAGAACCATTGTCACAATAGAGGTATTAAACATTGTTCAGTTACATACATTTAACAGCAATGTTTGATCGCGTTTAAAAGTCTAAAGCGAATAAAATCAATAAACTTTCTAACCTAAAAAAAACTGGAACCTGAAATGTACCATATTTAATTAATTCCGACCATTTTGTATCATTATAATTGTCATAGTGCATCAAATACAATGCTATTATGCGTGTAAAGCAATATTGACAATTTTAACATATTATTTTAAACTAAACGATTGCAAATTGTCGCACCGAAAATCAGCCACATTTGTTACACAGTTCGTTATTCAAAGCAGCCAATAGGAGAGCAGCAGAGAAGATAGGTCGTACGAAATTACATATAAAACTTGTTTACTTTAAACGAGAAGAGAATACGATCTGAAGTCGTTAGAAGCTCGTATAACTATTTCGTAATTAAGTTGAACATGTTTGTGACCACACCTGATAGTTTAACAGAGATTAAAAATATAATTATTTTAAAGCAATATGATTTTAATATTGAAGAATCCCTACATTGTTTTTCACAAGAAGCATATCGTAATTTGTACCTTATTTCGTTGGTTGTATTAAACTTAACGGTGTTTCAGATTTCGTCACCCTAAGTACCATCTATTTTATTTATCAAAATTAGCCAAAATCGAGCTCTCTTCTCTCTCTCTCTCTTTCTCTCTCTCTTTCTCTCTCTCTTTCTCTCTCTCTCTCTATATATATAAATATATATATATATTTATTTATTTATTGAGGACGTACGGTATATTATTCTGCAAAACGCCTAGATAGAATTGTGAATTGTCTGACTGCTCTAAGTCTGAAAATTTTTAAAAGCATTCTGTTTAAAAAAAAGTTTCGAATTTGTACACCAATGTGAAAAAGAAAAACAGCCTAGCATGACCTTAAGTGCAGTAGTTCTGTGTCTAGTGTAACCGCTGCTTAAAGTTCTTTGTTGGTAGTTATTTTCTCTACTGGCAGCACTGGTGGCTGTGGTATGAGGAGGATGGGGAATGGTTAGGGGAGGGAAGGGTATGCGAGGGGAAGTTGAATATCGGCGCCTACCCCCACCCACGACCATCCAAAGACTTTCCAGAAGCGGTGAAGTGGGGGCGTCACGCATTCCTCTGTGGCGTGTGTCAGACCCCGAGGGAAACGTGATTTACGTCCAGCGCCGGGACGCCTGCCGCATGGCGTCATAGCTTGCATCGCCTCCGGGCTGTGCCGGAGTTACGGTACCATGTACCAAAATTTTATAACATCCTCGCTGCGTTACGATAGTCTTCAAGAAACTAACAATAGAAGTACGCACCCAATTGCTGATGTTTATAAACAAGCGTATTAAGAATTCTATAACGCGAGAGTTTATTGCGTGAATACTACTGCAAGCAGCACGAATCCATGCACTAAACAGAACTGAAATTCTCTGTATTTAATTCTATGCTAGTCTTTCTCTCTCCCACGCACAATACACGTATTCACATATGTACAGGCTTGAGAATGACTATCTGTATGTCTCCATTGTACTCTATCTCTCACACACACATGTTACACACACACACACACACACACACACACACACACATATATATATATATATATATATATATATACATACAATCACATGGGGCCCAGTTCAAAAGGGAAAAGGGAAACAACTTAACATTTACAGTTTTGAGTAAAAAAAAAATGTAGAAAGATTTCCGTTTCGCCGAAAAATCTGCTAATTGACATATTTGGTTGGTGTTAATTTTAAGCAAATGTACAAAGGCAACTGTTTATGGCGTTTAAAATGTTTACAGTCTAACTATGCCGAAGTTATCACGTTTTAAATTTAAAAAAATACAATTTCTATAACGTTATTGGCAATCAGAATAAAGTGCCATGTTATTAAAAGTAGGGAGTTTTACGTGTTATTTTTCTTTTGAACTGTGTAGAGTGCACTTCTGTCTATTTGTTGGTAGAACAGTGTCCTCATTCGTCTTGATAAAAATGTGATACTTGCTAACACGAGGTCTAGAAGCCCAATTACCTAATATCTGTGCGCTATCTGGCTGCTAATTCTTGTAATTTGATTGTCAAGAATTCTAATAACATTTAGCTCAACAACAAACTTAATTAATAGTAAATGATAGCATCCATAAGTAAAACATTCTATACCGCCTGGAAACACACCTGAAAATTCATAGCGTTTGGAATTCCTAAGACTTGATTGACATGTTGATAAACCTGCCTTCGAAGCAACCAGAAAATCATTTGCGTAGAAAATCGAAAAAAAAAATCATGACCAACTGTTTTGAATTACACCTCGTAACTTTATTACATGGAACTACACATTAAAATAAAATTTTTGTCAAGTTCCCGAAACATTTGCACAGTCCAATCTATAAAGAATTGAGATTTAAAGGGGATATCTACGTTTATTATTTATTTTTAAATTTGATAGTTAGAATCCTTACGAATTCAAAATAATTTTACGATCTCTGACGACAAATTTGTGTTATTAAAGTACTAAATCTTGCAGCTTGTAAATTAAAGTAACGTTTTGATAAGTGTGAATGTCACGAAATGTTACAAAATATTTTTTTGTGAGCTGCATTTTATGAATGGCGAGATATTTGTAGCTACGGAAGATACGACAGAAAAAAAAAAAAATACGCTGTAGCTGTCGCGACATTTTCAGCCTTTACTGTGCAGTGGCGCCTGTAATTACGTTTCCCGCATGACAGACCTGCTGTGCGGAGAAGCCTGTATGGCAGGCGTAAAGCCATGCCACCCACGACACACGCTACGTTTGCTCCGAATTTTCCATCGAATATCGTGTTCAGACATCAAGGAGTGTGTGGTTAGAGAGTATCAGTGAAAACATTGGTTGTTTGCTAGGTTATAATACAGCGCGTAGGTGTCCAATGTTTTATTTTATTTATTATTATTTTTAATGTCTAAATTAGGCTGAACTACTGAATAATTCTAGTTCACCAGTATCAAATATATTCGCAAAGATTCACTCTCTGCAGGGATGGTATTCATTCGGTGACCTTTGCCGCATTGTGAAATTACAAGAACTGACCTGGATCATGCTATTTTTAAAATACAACTTTATTTTTTTGGCAATAGTAAATTATCAGACATCGATTACTAATGTTCTCGACAAAGTTGTTATCACCAAACGCACCTCTGATAATTTTTTTGTAAACAAGTATAAGAAAATTAATGTCGTAAATTCCGAAAAATGTTTATAATCCACCCCTTGCAATAGGTAGCTTATTGTGATACGTGGTTGAGATAAAGGTTCTTTAACGACTCGAGATGAAGTTTTATTCTCATCGGGTTAACCGAGTGATTTTTTTGCAAACCCCCGTATGCGTGTAGTTTGAACAGCGATTTTCCAAACATCCGTTGAAAGCTGTTTTCGAACAGTCGGGTCATCTTAGTGGCTACGCGTCCAAGACAGATGGTCGAATAACGTATCGATTTTCATGAGACGACCTCCACTATTGGCCCCGAGGTCGACCTTCGAGCGAAATGGATTCTTTTGTATCACCCTGGCGTTGTTTCTTCAACCGTTCAAGCCCGCGCCCCTGAATGCGGCTTGTTTGAGTACACGAGTGATAGGTACGTGTGATGGAGGGTAGGGGGGGGGTGCGAAATAAAGAAGCCACTCATCTTCCAAGGGAAAACATTCCGCCACGAAATAACAAACGTAATGGGTGTTTGCCGACAGAGGGGCTCGCCTTGGCGAGTGATGTAATGATGGTAGCGCACACTCATATCCGCTGCGAGGGGAACTACGTTTTCGTGGGTTCTGACAAGACAGTGCGCGCTTAGTATGGTTTAGAAGCCGCTGCTATTATCCTTGATTTCTCTCGCTCTGTTGGCATTCCCTCGCACAACAACAAACTCTTTCGAAGGCAGCATTTCTGCTCATCTAATCTCGGCCAACAATAATTATGTTACATTTCAATTACTATTATTTTTGTTATATTTGGATGGCTATTGTTGAACGGGACACTCGTGTAATAAACCCCATGGAAAATATCTACATCCGTTTACGTTACATGATTTAAATATTTGTGTGTGTGTACATATATATATATATATATTTATTTATTTATTTATTTATTTATTTATAGAGGAATAAAAATTTTATGCGGACATAGGTCCGAAAACGCACCGTTTCTGCGTTACTGTTCGCAACTCATGGCGTATGGTTTATAACGCGAGATGAATCATGCTGCTGTGGAACGTCATTACAGCAGTCCTATACGTTGTACAATACTCCGCTATGTCACTAACCCATAAACAGTAGGAATAACTGTAAAAAAAGCAGTCCGCGCGCTATGAATCGTACGTCATGTACGCGAACTGTAGTGCAGATATGGTACGATTTCGAACCTATGTCCGTACAACATTTTTGTTCCTGAATATGTGAAGATTGGCAATGAAATTGACAACACCCTGCATATATATAACTATAAAAATAAATTAACAAATAAATATATATTATGAACTTAGTAAGTAATTCATGTTTTTTGTGATAGTTGAAAATTTGACACGTTCGATTTTAAGGTCTCTTGTATATTTCTGAAGATGCAAGTTTTTTTATGCAGCAATGTGCACTTAAGTTTTATGTGTGGAAATATTGGAAAATGGATCCGGGTGCATTACGAATGTCGGAATCACAAAATAAAAGTAAAATTGTAACAAAACCTGCAACAGGAGGCAGAACAGGATACAGAATGCCTGTGTCATTGTAATTGGTTGATCTTAAACCACGTGGTAATGGTGAGTGCAAATAGAGTTTTGACACTTCATTCCTTGGTAAATGTTATTTAATACGCTCAGTCGTAAGGCAATGCTCTGAGTTTTACCAAATATGCACAAAAGGTGTACCTTACTTAGAAAAACGCTTCCGCTAGTAGGATAAGTATTCAACTATCTTCGGAACGGGTGGGTTTTCAGTAGTAATCAATTATCACAATGCTGGACTGTATAAACTGGAATTATGACAGTTTACACTTCTGTGCTAATCAAACGTTTCTATTACAAAATAAGAACAAGTGTAGCTTCACGAAATGCGAACATGCATATGTTCTTTAGCCTGTTAATTAAACAAGTACTTCAGTACACTGTGTTCGATACAATCTTTAAAAAGGCTTCAGAATTTATTTACTTTTTGAAAACAATGTTATTGTAAGGCAAAATATTTATCTTTCTTCTAAATTGCAAAACTAAAAAATGTAACTTTTTTCTTGTTCAGTACGGACAAAATATTTTAAATAATGATTTATAGAAAATATATCGTACATATTCAGGCAAATAAAATGAGACGAGGACTTAAAATTTTATCAAATAAAAGCGATACAGTTTAAATGAAAAAAAAAAGTAGAAAATATACTCATGCACACCAACATTCATTCTCAGTAAAATTGGCGCTCCGTGATATAACGAAAGCTGCAAAACCTTATATCATAATACATACTTGTGTTGATATCAAACAAATTATAAAAACTTAAATATTTATAACTGTGGTATCCGCCAAAAACCTGTTCACTATATTTCTTAAGCAAGTTACTAAAATTATGTTAACTTGACATTATATAAGTATTTTCAGCCGGTGTTTTACTTAAGTAAAAAAAATTCTGCATGTACTATACTGTTAATTACGTACATCATAAACAGTATATTCGAACTGTTGAACATACATAGTTGGATGGAATTTAACTTAGCTGTGTGATATCTGTAGGAAGCAAATAATTATGAATTTTTTTGTAGATAAACGATTAAATATACTGCCTATCACTGATAAAATTAAAATATAGCCAAACACCCTTTTAAAACCACTGAATAGAGTCAAATTTAATCTCTGTGTTAGGATAAAATTAAAAAAAAAATTGCATAGAAAATAATATTCATTGTCTTTGTGAAGGCAGCTCGGAATCCAAGAAAATGCAATAATAAATACATTTGATCGGAGTTGTACATTGTATTTAATATCTAGCAGGCTGTTTTTAACTTCGTTGTACCAAGAGCGTATGCGTTAAAAATGTTTACTGGCACCACGTGATACCGCAAGCCTACAAATAATAAGCAATTACTTATATCATAAAGTAACGTTCGCGCAAATGAAAACTCCGAATGATTTGTCTGCGGAAACTAATTTCCCTTAGTTAGCAAATCATCACATCAACTACTTCTGACGCAAGCATATGAGTTAGTGCTGCAGTGCCGTAATGTGTGTGTCACTTGAAAATCAAAACGAATCGTAACAATTTGCGACCACGTTTCTGAAACGCTGATAATGTATCCAAGATTTCAACTTCGTTACCATGCACAGTAGAAATTTTCGATTGGTTCCGACGGTAAAGTATTAATTATAACATCTTACATAACGGCAGAAAAAAAATCATATTGTTATGAAGGTACACGAGGGCAACCTATCGATTAATTATATTTGCGTCTGTTCGTAACACGAAACCATTCAACTGCGTATGTTCGCGTGGTAGAAGGCAAGTCACCATACTAACGAACTAAATTAGAACTTCACGGCATGCTTCACAGTTCACTGACAGGCAATGGAAGTTGAAAGAGAAAAAAATTAGAAGTTTGTGGGCTCTGCCAAGCAAGCCTGAAGCCAATGATGAGATAAAATCAATGTTTAAAAATTTCAAAATGGATCAGTTTTAATGAAAAATATTTCAAGCAAGAAATTATTTTACGTAAAATCTCTTGAGAAATTTTGTTACAATGAGAGAATTTTCTAATTAAAATGTTTAATGGTACATATATAAAATGTAACTTTTGAATTTACGTTTCACATACAAATTATGAGAGGGTAAAATGTTTTCAAACATTCCGTCCTCAGAGCAATGTTTCATAAGAAATGTTAGAAAGAATTACTGATGTTACAACTGATCCATTACCAATTTATTCCATTGATTTTCTATTTAAACTCGGTGGTTACAAGCTTTGTATTATGAGCACTTAGAAGCATCTTGTTGGGTTAGTTTTGTTCATTCAGAATGTTAGTATTTAAGTCGTTTATTGAAGGAAGTTTCAAACGTTAGCTAGGTGAAACAAAGGAATTATTTAAACACTCGGCTCCAATCATCAACTTATTCACCACAAGACACCGGTCAAAGTAACCCCGCAAAAGTACCAAGCAAGCCCAGTTTACAGTATTAAACAGCGAGGAGGTAAGACGAGGTAAAACAAGCGACAGACGAAAAGGTAAAACTCACCAAGAGAGGAGAGTATCAGGAGTTGATCTGAGATGTCACAAACCACAAGGCAGCTCACTCGGGTCGCAGGCTTGCAGGCAGGCAGCAACCACAAGAGCGAGAGATGCGCGGGAGCGACTGACGCGTCAGCGTCGCGACGCCGCCTTTTTAACACCTCCGCGGCGCCGCCCTCAGCGCTCCTGGCGGCGGACGCCGGAAACAACGCGAGAAGGGGTGCGCGAGATGCGCAGTTACCACACACAGCGCGGGGCGCCGCGTCGCAGTGCACAACCGCCCCGGCGCGGCGCGCGTCCCTGCATCTCAGGAGCAATCTTTCAAAACCAGACATGTCGTGTTGATCCAATTTAACAGTAAAGCAAATACACTGGAAGTTCAGAAACAACCGCAAAGTAATTACACCACGTGTATCCTGGGATAAATCTGATACGAAAATGTTACTGGCAAATATTGTACGATGACATTTTCCACGAACAATTTGGCACCATAGCACTGCGTCCCACACATATCTTAACTATCTTACTCTGGACTGTACAGTAGACGTCGTGTCCTATACGGGCGCTATGTGGGTGGCATTGGTACGGATACAAAATATAAAAAAGCGAACATTTCCACAAATACGTTTATTGACATGCTGAATACAATGGAAACACTTGTTCTCAGATCCAGTGAATATTAAGAACTGTGCACATACTGAATATGCCCCATAACATGAGTATCACCCATACATACCAAAAAAAACTTGTTTTAGAATATAATAACGTTCGAAAAAGATGCTGTTGCTAATAGTATAGATCCAGCTATTTTGAATCTTAAGGTGTTTTCTTTTGAAGAAAGTGTTGTGTTAGTGTCGTTTTATTTCGTTTCGGCTTTAAAGGAATTTTTGCAAAGTTTGGTAGTGGTCATTTGCTACTATGCTTTTATAAGAAACCTGCAATTCCAAGTTCAGGTATCGTTAATAATGTAAATGACACTGATGTTCGAAATATTATTTGTTGAAAAGGTTTTGCTCTTAACAGTAAAATGGGAGATTCTACTGCTGTAGTAAATAGTATGCATGTTCCAGTGATGTTTTCAAAAAAGAAGGTTAAGTTTGAAATTGGTGATGAGTTAATGTGTTATTGTAAATTAGATGTAAGTATGTGTGATACTCATGTTATGGGGCCTTCATATTATATGTGAAAGTTAAATTAAAATCCTAACTAGTCCGAACATTATTCTACATTTACTTAACTTACGTAATATAATACCTGGATAAACTATCTTCGTGGGATAAGAAAGAGAGGTTCGTTATTGTTTGCTTTCAGTCAATGAGATATCTATTTGACTGTGTGCCAAATTAAAATCCGGGAATCATGTAATATAACCTGGGAACTCTATTTACGGTGAAAAATATTTCTGCAACAGTTTGTTTCTGTGCCTCGTGTGCACATCTGTACCTCTGCTTCATGTTCAGTGATTGGCTGTCTTTTGTTGTGTTTGTTAATGTTTTACTGCAAATCACAGACGTGTGGTTTCGATGTTGGTAAATCGCAAACACGTGAGTAGTATAATTTAGGGGAGTTTGGCACATGGGACCTGGGATAGGATTGTCGGATTCGATGATGACGTCACCGCCGCCATCTTGGATGACGTCATTTCTCCGTTTTTACCTCAAAATTCTCCTTTTTTACCTCAAAATCAATAAAATTTCCCTTTTTTACCTCAAAATTTTCCTGGAAAACTAAAAAAATACTCAAAAACACCGTATTGCTCAATCAGGCTGGAGGAGGCTGAAAAGGAGCAAATAGAAGCCTGAATGAGCAATATTTCTAATCGGCAATTATGTTTCCAGCATCCATCTTGTCCGGGATACCTGCTGTCAAATAATTCAATCAAATAAACTATAGGGGTTTTCTCAGAGTCTTCCGAATTTTTTTCTAATTCGCATTCCTACCAACCCCCACTTATACCTCATAATGTAAAAATATATTTCTATTAAAAATAATTTAAGTAATTTACCAAACCTCACCTGTATGGGCTCCCCCACTCTCTCTCTCATGTTAATAACCTAACCCAGATTACTATTCGAGCTATTCTCGAACGATTTCCAATTGATTCAATAAAGTATTGGGGTCTCCTCCGAGTCGTCCGAATACTTGTCTAATCTGCATTCCTACCATTCCCCACTCACACCTCATACAGAAATAATATATTTTTTTAATTAAATTAAAAAATAATCAATACTAAATGCGTAGACAAGGCTTCCTTAGTACTCCACCATACTTTGCACTCAAGTCACTGGCAGACACCTTACCCTCCCCTCATCATCGCCAACCTGTTTGGCATTCCCCTTTCTTCCCAAGTGTCTGCACGCATGCTAATCATGTGCACATCAAGTGATACTCCTCCCCCCATATCATGATGTTATCCTGTACCACCACCCCCTCCTCGTCGAGTCAGCACATACATGTGTCGTAGTATGGTTAAATACTAACATTTGTACTTCCTCTACCTCCCACATCACATGAGTCGTCACATTCCAAGATGTGGCATCATATTGGTGTTGCATCATGACACAAGCCAGTAGACAACTTTCAGTACCATTCTCACGAGCACATTTCCCTCCGTATCACTTCACACCTCCACTCTAACCAGCCCTAACCTAGCTGTACCCAAGTGATCTCCTATAAATACATTTAAAAATTAGAGGGTTCCACGAGTCTTCCAAACAGTGTTTTACTTTACATTCCAACCAGGACACAATCATATAAAAAAACTATTTTGTAGTAACATTAACAAAATAAGTAACTAACCATCATATCATACTGGGACGAGCTCCATGGAACACACCGGTCCCCCCCACCACCATAATAACTTGAACCAGACTCTCATCCTAGCTATACTGTTAAATTTCAAATATTATTCAAATTAAAAACATAATTTTCTCCGACTCTTCCGAATATTTTAGCAATTGTACAGTTTCAAGCATACCCGTAACATGCTTAAAAATAAAAAAAAATATTTAATTAAGTAAAAAGTCAACACATCTTACCCAGGCGAGCTCCATTAACAAACAAGCTTCCCCTAACATTTCATCCCGACTATGATTTCTACTGTAATTATTTGCATACATGTATACAGCTATATTAAAATCGATTCCATTAAAAAGCAACCGACACATTATACTCATACAAACTTCATTAGCATACTAGCATCCCCCGCCACAATTTTTTTGTATACATTAAGTTACTGATAGGCACCCACCGTCTCTCCCCTCACATTATTACCACTAAACTTTTCCTTCTACATCTCTCCACGAGTAAGTACATACATGCTCACCACATGTCCATCACATGACCAGCGCATTTCCAGCGCATGAACCCTCCCCTACAGATGAGTCACCATTTCATGATGTCATCTGGTACCCCTTCTCATCTAGCTGACACGTACATATGTCACAGTATGGTACAACACCAACCATTGGAACTCCTCCTCCCCCTCCCACCTCCCTCGGAAACACGAAACATTAATGTAAAAACACCTGTACTCTCGAAGAGCACTGCGAAACGGAACCCACCATGCAAAAACCATTATAAGCATGGGAACATACTATTACCACACCCAACATCGCGGATAAAATTGCATTTTCACGCTACACATACCCTAAAATAAACAACCTAAACCGTTAACATACCGAGAGTTCTAGAGAATACTTCGGAACAAACATTTCACATACAAAATAATAGTCTCAAAGTTCTCCAGCAATATGCCAGCAACAACTCACACACATTTAACACCTTATGTATAGGTACGATAGAAACTAGGCACATACCACCGGGTAGAATTTAACGTACATTTGCTTCACTACCTTCCCTCACAGCTCACCTCTCTCCTCGCCAATCCAATCAATTTAACATCAATATGACCCCAAATTTATGATAACGACCATCCCGGCACAGCAGACACTTTTTTTTCTCAACCACATCACAGGTAAAAGGATCAAGACTAGAATCCCTAGTACTAACGTACACACTCTTTGCTTAGGACTTTTTTCATTCCATCATTTAAGGTCAATGCTTGTATCAATCACATGAACTGACCATGGCTAATTCAATCCGTGTTCACCGGTTTTCTTAAGTGAATGATCAGTCCCTGACGATGCCGATATGTCAAACCGCAAGTACCTGTCTACTGTCTGGCCTACCTACATGCAATTGCCTGTTCTTGTATAAAACAACCAAACATATCAAAATGCGCTCGCTGCAAACACATTCAGACTTATACACACACCAATGAAACTCTTTACTCAAAATCATAATGCTCCGCACATACCCACTAACAGGCACTCACACCACACTCCCAAAACATCTATTATCAACATACTCACACTTACACTACGTACACCATACACACGAACACCCTACACATATACACATTCACACACCGCACTCCCAACCACACCCCCCACACACAATTAATCAAAAAACCACACACCCTACACACCACACAAACCACGCCAATCTAAAACTCACTCCACATAACCACATGTCCTACATGCACATACACATACCAAACATACACACCCTCCTACAAACTCATTCATTGACACACCGTTACTTTCATCTTTAAATTTGCATATAACCTTTTTGTTTTGAGGCGCGTAGCTTGGATGACCGACAGGATAGGCTGCTGTATCGAATTCATTCTGGAAGTTAAGATCGGTGAACATGTCTTGATAAAATTCACCTGTTCGTATTTCGAAGATGAAACTATCAGTGTCCATGTAGGCCAACTGTAAGTCATCACCGTACTTAGCCTTCATTACATCATAATGGAATCGGTACATGAGTGTCTTTGACAGATCAAGTACAGCAAGGCAAGGATAGATGGGCTTATCGAACAGTATTGCATCATGCTCAAGTTTCACAAGCGACAGGTTTTCTGAGTAAATATTTCTGTCTTTGAAGGCAGGTTGTAGGAGTCAGTCCGTAGGAGTCAGTGTGTAGGAGTCAGTTCGTAGGAGTCAGCTGGTAGGAGTCAGCCCGTAGGAGTCAGTCCGTAGGAGTCATTTCGTAGGAGTCAGTCCGTAGGAGTCAGTCCGCAGGAGTCAGTTCGCAGGAGTCAGTCCGTAGGAGTCAATGCGTAGGAGTTGTCGCCAGGTCACATACCGTGAATCGAAAACTGCCGATATATTGTATGGTGAACTTGTCACCGAGAAGTTTCCAAATGTATTCGTTGCGTAGGATGACAGTAATGTCCTAGATTACCTATGCAAGTTCTGCAAAATTAAAGGTTTAATCGTATGCTAGGTTGTTAAAATATACAGGATGTTACTTCGAACGTCTTCTAAGCAAAATTACAGTCGTTACAAGCACACCAATGTAATTTCCATTATAGTGACAGTGGTTATACTCTCTACACCCCTCCACCCATGTATCCACACTCTTAAAAACCATCTCCTCACACACCTATGTACACTCTTTTTGTGTGCTCTTCACACGACTATGAAAGTATCTAAGATAGCACTGCAGGTACCTCACAAAGCACTGCAGGCTCCGCACACATCTCCACAAACTCGCACATAGTACCACAGGCTCCACACAAGACCGTGCTTCCCCCATACAAAACTACACCCTCTACACAAATATCACTAATATTGTACATGACTCCACGTACTCTCCACATGCTACACACACATATTAGCACACCCTCCACACATGTACCCATACCCTCCACACATCGTACTACAAGCACCTCACGTAAAACTGCAGGCACCTCACAAAAAACTGCAGAAACAGCACATAAAACCACAAGAACCTCACATAAAACCACAGGAACCGCACAAAAACCGCAGGAACCGCACACAAAACCACAGAAATCGCACATCAAGATGCTGACACCTCACAAAAAACCACAGGAATCGCACATAAAACTAATGACACCTCACTCAAAACAGCAGGCACCTCATACAAAACAGCAGGCACCTCACACAAAACAGCTGGCACTTCACAAAATCAGCTAGCACCTCACATAAAACTGCTGGCACCTCTCACAAAACAGCAGGCACCTCACATATCATCGCTGACACCTCACATAAAACTGCTGACACCTCACACAAAACAGCAGGCACCTCATACAAAACAGCAGGCACCTCACACAAAACAGCTGGCACCTCACACAAAACTGTTGGCACCTCACACAAAACAGCAGGCACCTCACATATCATCGCTGACACCTCACATAAAACTACTGACACCTCACACAAAACAGCAGGCACCTCATGCAAAACAGCAGGCACCTCACACAAAACAGCAGGCACCTCATACAAAACAGCAGGCACCTCACACAAAACAGCTGACACATCACAAAATCAGCTAGTACCTCACATAAATCTGCGTGCTCCGCACATATTTCGTATGCTCCGCACACAAATACGCCTGATCCGCACATAAAACTACCGGCTCCGCACACATTTCATATGCTCCGCACATAAAACTGCATGCTCCGCACATATTTCGTATGCTCCGCACATGTATTTGCATGCATCATACATGTCCACAGAACCTCCAAACATGTTCCTACACATGTTTCCACGCCCTCCACACATTTCCCCACACCCTGCAAACATGTCCCCACACATGTTCCCATACCCTCCACCGATAGCATCGATTGGTCCTTGCTTCACTTAATCACATTCCAGCAAGAATTTAAGGGCTCCGCAGTTATTCGCCTTATTTTTTACATACTGTATACTATGATGTTTCCATACGTACATATATGTCAGGTATTCACACTGGTGTTATCAATCTCAGACACATAAGTTTTCACATTCTCACGGAACGCAGTTTCCACATTGACGAACTCGAACTTTACTATCATACCAGAACCTACTAAGATTTTAGGGCAGGTTGATGGCGTATTGGAGCAGGACGACCGAGCTGGTTCCAGTTATTGTTCACGTAGCTTTTTCTGAGCTGTTCATGCTACGTTACCCTTACAGATCTTCGTGTGCCTGGGCAGATTGTCAAGACGAGTGAACTAGGCACTGCAGTAGTTGCACTTCAGCAGATTTCTTTCCATATTATGCTCACAATCTGCCTCATTTCGACGAGCAATGCGAGATTAAGCGAACAGCTTCTTGCGATATTTATAGCAGGTAGTCACTTCTCTCTTGACGTTGCCATTACAGGTATGCAAATGCTTAATCAACTTGTCTTTGCGAGTGATTGTTACACCACACCGCTCACAGACCAGACACTCTTCATATCGTGGATTGAAGTAACAGATCTTATAATGTCTCAGCGTATTATTTCGCAAAGTAAAGACTTTACCACAGAACTTACAGTAAATAATGTTAAACGAAGAATACGGTCCTTCCAGTACGCTAGTTCGTTCTTCTACAAACCAGGCAAAATCTAACCTTAAATCTCTGGTTGCTATTTATTCTAACCTAAATTCTTGATTTATACACTATTCACCAGCTAAAATAGCTAGGTTAGGGTTGGCTAGAGTGGAGGTGTGAAGTGATACGGAGGGAAATGTGCTCGTGAGAATGATACTGAAAGTCGTCTACAGGCTTGTGTCATGATGCAACACCAATATGATGCCACATCTCTGGAATGTGACGACTCATGTGATGGAGGAGGTAGGGAAGTACAAATGTTAGTATTTAACCATACTACGACACATGTATGTGCAGACTCGACGAGGAGGGGGTGGTGGTACAGGATAACATCATGATATGGGGGGAGGAGTGTCATGTGATGTGCACATGATTAGCATGCGTGCAGACACTTGGGAAGAAAGGGGAATGCCAAACAGGTTGGCGATGATGAGGGGAGGGTAAGGTGTCTGCCAGTGACTTGAGTGCAAAGTATGGTGGAGTACTAAGGAAGCCTTGTCTACACATTTAGTGTTGATTATTTTTTAATTTAATTAAAAAAATATATTATTTCTGTATGAGGTGTGAGTGGGGAATGGTAGGAATGCAGATTAGACAAGTATTCGGACGACTCGGAGGAGACCCCAATACTTTATTGAATTAATTGGAAATCGTTCGAGAATAGCTCGAATAGTAGTCTGGGTTAGGTTATTAGCATGAGAGAGAGTGGGGGAGTCCATAAAGGTGAGGTATAGTAAATTACTTAAATTATTTTTACTAGAAATATATTTTTATATTATGAGGTTTAAGTGGGGGTTGGTAGGAATGCGAATTAGAAAAAAATTCGGAAGACTCTGAGAAAACCCCTATAGTTTATTTGATTGAATTACTTGACAGCATGTATCCCGGACAAGATGGATGCTGGAAACATAATTGCCGATTAGAAATATTGCTCATTCAGGCTTCTTTTTTCTACTTTTCAGCCTCCTCCAGCCTGATTGAGCAATACTGTGTTTTTGAGTATTTTTTTAGTTTTCTGTTAAAATGTTGAGGGAAACTCGGGAAATTTTGAGGGGAAAACGGGAAATTTTGAGGTAAAAACGGGAAATTTTATTGATTTTGAGGGAAAAAAGGTTAATTTTGAGGTAAAAAACCGGAAAATGACGTCATCCAAGATGGCGGCGGTGACGTCATCATCGAATCCGACGATCCGATCCCATGTCCCATGTGCCAAACTCCCCTAAATTATACTACTCACGTGCCAACATACTCTTGAAAACACTGTAGCGTATTGCAACACACATGACTGGGTGACATGCGTCTGACATAACGCAGTTGTCTACAGACCAATAACAGGACTCAAATATTATAATAGCGGGATTTTTATAGGTTCTGTTAAAATGCAACAACTCCGCGCACAATGGAAAGCCAGTAATATTCTGGTAACCGGAACGTGCGTTGAAACCCATCAGTCAAGTTGTTTTTGGCTATAAACCATCATTAGAGCTACGTAAATTTCGGAGATACATTCCAGGTCAGGTTGAACGCCAATTTTATATATATATATATATACATATATATATATATATATATATATATATATATATATATATATATATATATACATAATCTTTATTGTCATATCTGTGACTTGCTGGCGGTTGTTACGAAACGCGTTTGACTACTGCAAGCCAGAAGTAAATAAGGAAATAATGCGAAGTGCTATCGCTTGTTACCTGCTTGTACGGTTATAAGCCAATATATAATCGATTGTGGCTAGTGGGTTTATAGGACTGACAAGTCTAGGCTGCTGCCAGATGAATCCGCGAAATTGACGTACCTCTAACCATCATATCTAACAATGATCTTATTCTGATTGGTACAGTCAAATTAGGAACGTCAATACACACAGACACGTTGCCAATAACAATGAAGCATGACACGGAATCAAATTAGTGCAGAAATCACGTCGTGAACATCAGAGGTTCTTAAACATAATTTAAAAGCAAAAGTGCTCATAACATTTTTTTTTTTTTTTTTTTTTTCGTTTAGTAAAGTGATTGCTGATGCTAGAGAGTACGAAACGATTCTGTTGAACATAGCGCGATTGGAAAACTTCATGCCTGCAAGTTTTATTGTAGGTCCAGAGATATTTTCCCAGGAAAGTAGCCCGAAAAATACTTGAGCACAAACATGTTGTAAATATTTTATATCCCCGTCACCAACCTCTAAAATTTCGCGTCTCTGTGCCGTGAAAACTGTGCGAGCTCTTTTCATTGGGTTCAGTGAACTTGCGCCAAATCGTTTTTCGCTCATCCCCTAATCCCGACACCGCGCGACGAGCTCGACCCGAAAACACGATTATCCGATCAGCCTGGGACGGTCTACACACATTCAGCCCGTTTAGATTGCCTCTCTGTGCGCTGCACGATTCCCCAGTGGAAACTTCATTGCCGTGAACAATTTTCGTTCTATTGGCGCTGACGTAGTGATGACAGACATGTTCCATATCAGGTGATTGACCTACTGTTTGCTTTGGTAGTTACATGCCCTCTTACGGCGAATGGATAACACATGGATGAGCTTATCAATTCAGAAACTTAGCAGTCCGGTACGGGATCTTAGTTTGAAATATTTAATACATATATTTCTAACAAAGATGTATCCAAAGAAGACGGCATGATTCTAAGCCTTAACACCCCTCCCCCCCCAAAAAAAAAGAAGAAAATTAATCTGTGACTGAATTCCTACCGACAATTTACAGTTCTCACTGTAATATTAAAATATTATATTTTGTTTTGTATTTTAGCTTTTTATATTTACCAAATTTATTTGGTGCGTATCGTGGAAATATGCCTTTTAATTGTCCCATACTTTACTAATAAAAGTTTGGACACTATTTATACGTAGTAAAGGCGAAATAAGCGAAGCTGGAATATATAGTAGATTTATTAAAATTAAAAAATAAAGGTTTTTGAAGAGAGCTTTTACAGTGTTGTAAGTGTGTCGATGTAAAGAATAAAGTTTCTTTTCAATGCTAGGACTTTAATTTTTTCGAGTGTTCTTGGATAACACATTTGTATAATGTACTATTTACAATCGAATATAATTCTTCAAACCCCGCCCCCCACCCTAACTCCTTATCAACCTCGAAAATGCTTACTGGTTCACCTATGGTTTCCATATAGGTACAAAAGTTCTGATACCTAAAACAATTAAAATATTCGAAATCTTACTAACACATTAACGTTCTACCAGCGCGCAGGTCTAATACATAAATTATTATCTCCGGTTTTAGTCTGATTACAAACTAGGTCTATGATGTTAAAATCAATCTGATACAGATTTGTAGTCGAAATTATACTAGATCTGTTTGTGATGTAACCTTTAATCAGACTTCTCAACGCGAATGTACCTCGGTGGCAGTTTTTGGTAGCTTAACTGAAATGCAGTAGTTGCGTTGGCAATGGTTTCGCGCCCAGCCACCAATAAGATGAAACCTTCTGGGCAATTCGTAAGTATTGGAACTCAGTTAATTATGAATTGCCATCCTTAAGGACGGTGGGTAAACGACGTAAAACTGAAATTTTTAAATTTTGCAAGCATCCTATTTTCAGCACCGTGTGAAGGCGTGTATAAGCTGTTCACTCTTATGTGAGCACTTTTTAAAATTTGGCTAAATATTCCCCTTCATGTCAGTTTATCAACTGTAAGAATTATCACGTGGCTGCTAAAGATAGATATAAAAACCTAACGTTTTTGAGAATCGAACCAGGGTCGCCTTGTTAGAATAATCATTAGAAAAACTGTCAAACGTAGGAAACCACACATTCGACACGATAAAATTCTTGAATGCTATACGTACACAGAGTAATTACAATTATGTTATAAGGTAGAAAAAATCCAGATATACCACTAAAGATGTATTGTCATGGTTTGGTAGCCAGAGATGAAGACATCTATAAGGGCGATAATAACTGAAAAATTCATGATTTTATGTGAATACGATATAATGTACAATACATACCTCGTGGAACAATTGCACAGGAAGAGGCAGGTGAACTATTCTGCCAGTAGCAAGTAAGAGATAAGGAACGAATTGTCCAATCATATTACCTTCATTAATAGGATAACTCTCTACTGGTTGAATTCTGTATGAATATTAAAGCCATGTTTCGAGAGTGTACGTATGTATGTAGTTGGATCTAATACCGCTTCCTTTAACAATTTACCACTCTTCTCTGCTATAAGTGAGTGAGAGATTTTGGTCAGCGCTTTTTAACACTCTTGAGGTCTTTAGCACTGGTGAGGGGTGACATGTGAGTATGGAGCTCCTCGGAACAGAATGGCGAAATAAACAGGAGATCCCTGAGAAAACCCGCCGACGAGCGGCATCGTCGGGGAAGATTCCCATGGGAGAAATTGCGGGGACTGACTCCGGTGTGAACAGAGCCCGGATCACGTTGTTGGGAGGCGAACGATCTCACCCTTCTCCAGTGTATGTACCCGTTTATAGCGTTCTGGCAATGTTTAAAGGACATCGAAATCGTTTCGATAGCATTCATTTTGTTCTGAAACTACCATTTAGCGATTGTCTGCATTTGTTTTCTCAGGTGCCCGTGTTTCGAGACAAGTTTAATTGTTCGTAAAAAACATCTTTTTTCATACATTAAAAATAGGAACCTGAAAAATTCACGCTTTATTTTGAATTCAAGCTAACATTAGAAGGCCGTTAATTTTATGACGGTTGTAATTGGGTCTCGAATTATTTCTCATTTCTAGGAAGGCACCGAGTCAATAATAAGGTACCATTTAAATACAGGCCCAATAATGTGTTATAAATGTGTCAACGAGCAACCAATGAGTGCCTGTTGTCTACTTGAGTACACAATTGTTCTTACGGGCTATCCTATAGGTTAGCGAACCCAGAAATCGTTTTAGTTTCTGATTTATAAATGTAATCTAAGCGTCAGGAAAACGGCCGGGATTGATAAATGTCAGCTTGGATTTATGGTTTAATTTACAAAGTAGTGAATTGAGACATTGTTTTACGTCTTGCACATAAACAGGGTATATGTTATCGTTTAGCTCATTTTTTAGACCCATACAGCGTTGTGTTTATCGTTGTGTTTATTACTGTAATCACTCGTATAACTTTTCCTCTGTCAGCTGATTTCCGATACAATATAATATTGATGTTGGGACCGCAACAAATCCTGAAAATTTGTAAATATGTTATCCCCAAATGTGTTGATACATTAACCGTTATAGAAGATTCCGAATTGGAAATTATAAATCCAAGATGGTATCAAACGGCTTTCAAGTTATGCAGTAGCAATCTTGTGAATGGCGTAAACAACTGACAAATGTCTCTTTACGAAAATCCACAGCCAACAATCAAACAAGAGCTGTGAAACGAAATTTGAACAATCTTCAGTCTTATAACTCACGGGAACGTTCTTACTATCGTTTTATGACTTACTGTTAAGGGCGCCGTCTACCCGCGCGTGAGAGGCTAAAAAACGACGGAGCAGTAAGGTCGACCTTGAAGCGCGCATCAAATGCCGCGTCGCCTCAACGAGCCAAGCGCTGAACTAGCGTGCAAGGTTCCCGCCGAAAGGTTTTTACAATGGGACATTAAGCGGTGACCATTTAATTTAATTGGTGGAAAGTCTGCATCTAAGTTCAGTGCAGGCCACAATCTGAGTTTCACGTACATCCGGTTAGTACATTTTGAAGTACGGAAGTCTGAAAAGGCCGTTTTTTAGCCATGTTGGAGGGCTTAGGAACAATGTTTTTAAAGAGCATGGCGTCTTAACAATGGGGTTCTGACCTTGTCTGAAGTTTGTTTTCTTTTCGTACGTTGGCTCAATGGGCACACGTGGAATATTTTCGTAGAAAAAAAACCTGTTTACGAACACACTGCAACGC
Source organism: Medauroidea extradentata (assembly GCA_003012365.1). NCBI lineage: Eukaryota > Metazoa > Arthropoda > Insecta > Phasmatodea > Phasmatidae > Medauroidea > Medauroidea extradentata. Next base: position 45,025 of record PNEQ01117927.1, read on the forward strand.
ATTTGAAGAGTGAGGTAGGCGGCCCCTTAAGGCCACGATATACACTCCTGTTTCTACAATTTTTCAACCTTGGTAAAAATTGCTTGTGCCGCAATATGTAATTTTTTTTTCGACATGACTTTATACGGTTTCGACTAAAAAGTCAGTTAATCAGAATTTCATTAATTACATAATTATAAATATATATAATAGTAATAAAACCACAATATTTACTGCCGTGAAAAAATCAACCATTGTAGAAAAAAATTGCCAAACATATTTTTGATATCTTCTTTCGTTCAGGCGTAAAAATTAATATCGCGAATAAAGTAGAAATAAGAGAGAATGGCCTTAAAGATGAAGGTGTACTGTGGAATATGTAAAATCTGTTCAAACATGCTTCTTATAATTATGTTCACTATATATATATATATATATATATATATATATATATATATATATATATATATATATATATATATATATATATATATATATATATATATATATATATATATTGGATAACTAGCATAATTTGTGATCTTTAAAAGAATTGTGTAATGAGAATGCATGACTGGATTTAGTTTCTTGGACATACTCCATTGCGATATATATATATATATATATATATATATATGACTGTCAAGGAAAACTAAAGATAATGGAAAAACATAAATAAGCTGAGTATCCTTTAGTCAATAGTATACATGCACAACATACAATTCCATAAATGGAATCGGGTCAAATAAATACAAATACAAACAGATAAGAAAAAAAATCAAAATAAAACCCAAAACATCACCAAGGCAGGCAACCCAAGTGTGAGGTCTACTTTGGCAAAGGGACAAACAGAAAAATGTGTGACCCACAAAATAAAAATAAAATTTCGACACACCAACGCGGTGAAACAAAACTAGTATTATATCAGACAAGAACAGAAAACAACATGCGACACGACGACGAGACGAAACAAAACACAGTAGTTTTCCAGACACAGTAGAAATATATATTGTGTATTGTGTGTGTGTGTTGGGTATTTGCATATTCTGTGCTCCTATGAGGCAGTCAGTGGTGATTCTGTGTGGAGTAGTATTGTATTCACGAGTTTTTATATGTATTTCAGATCCTTCATTTATCTCTAAAGTTTATTTTAACGGTGTAGAAATTGGTGTTTTAATATTCTTTTTAGGTATGAATTTACTAACGTAGAATCTTTTAAAACGTAAAGGTGGGCAGAGGGTCACCTTAATGAGAGCACAAGAGGTAAAAACGCAAATATTCGTAGGCGTAATTAATATAACATCGCTGCCGAACTTGGTGCCGTGTAAAAAATGGAAACGTCCTCAATGGAAAATGCTACCACCTGAGCTTCCTTCACCACGAAAGGTCACACACCATTCGACATTCTGTAGCAAGCGCTGTCCCGCCGAGGGCATTGTTACGTCTTTGTTTTGATTGTGCAACCCGGCCCGAGGGAAGGAAGTTGTATCATCGGGTAAAGGTCGGCAGGGAAGAAGGAGAAGTATTGCGCAACGAGCAGGGATTTTTCGCGAGCTTCTAGTTTCATCCTTGCCTTCTCATGAGGAACAATCATCACCTTGTAAGAGACACGCCTCGAGAGGCAGGGCGATACCTGACTCTTGTGACGCAGATATTTCACTTAGGGCTCTATAAAGACTAGGTATAATCGTCCGCCATTTTGGGTCCTTCGCAGCTGCCGCAAGCCAAGTCATGCTCGCGCGCCCGAAAAATCGCAGAAACCTAACTCATCACCAATCGAAAACTATTCCGTCAATTGACTTTAAAAAAATTAGAGAGTATTAATGAACTGTCCTGCCAATGACGCTATCCTTTAATTTTCTTTATGACAGTTATTTACTATGTAAAAAAAATTTAACGATGGCATGAACATTTTTGACCGGGAAATGCAGGGTAAAATATAGTAAGCGAGAAACTTTTTGGTTTTACGAGATATTTGGGGGGTGTCAGCGGAAGAAACAAAAAGGATAGTATAAAATTATTATTTATGGCCCTCTTGGCGAGTTTCGCGAATCGCTGTTGTTTTGGCGGCAGGTTGAAGACAGAATATCTCTAGCGCGCGGCGCCGCGCCGTCTAGCTCAACGATCTGACAACGAATTATACCTTGGATTGTCTTCATAGTAAATTCATTAATTTTAACTCTACATTTTGTATTTATTATAACGTTTTCAACTTTCGATAACTGATTTTAGGGTTGTGTACAAAAGTATACATTATCGAATATAAATAAATTTTCAAAATAAAATATTGAAAAGAAAATTAATGCAACGTCCTTAATTTCACTACAGATAGTTTTTGAAATTTACTATTTTTTAAAAAGTATTTTAAGATTGTTGATTCTCCCACAAAATAGGCTTAGACCTACATACAACTGGAAATATATATTTTTTATTTACTTAAAGGCACATTTTCAACAATTAATAATAAATAATAAATACATAAAAGCTAATTCATCAGATGTCTATACTAGGTTTTTAAAAGTAACTCATTGAAACGCAAATATAATATTATTAACTTTGTGCTACTTGTTATGTAAGTATTAATACTAATATTATCGAGGCTTCAGCAGTAAAAGAGGCAGTTATCACATTAAAAGTACAGCATTCATTCAGTTTATTTAACATTCTAAATATTTTCAGTTTGTTACAAATAAAAAAAATGTAATTTTTAAAGAAAGTGATTCAAGAAAATTGGCCTTATTACAAGTTATTGGTATGTAATAGCAAACACGTTTGTATTTTGCGTTACTAATGCAAAATACATTATTACCAATCGGACAGATCGATGCATCTCTACTCTGTTGCTAAAACGTTAGTTTGAAGATTTATACGTAGTGTGTCCTGAAGTTGTAAACGTAAATAGTTGCTGATAATGAATTGGTTTTTAAACTGATTTCATTGAGGTTTCAAAAAGTTTATTTACTAATTTGAATTTAAGTTTTGTTTTAAGTCAATCTACACTAAAAATTACTACACACTGCCTATCATGTAGCGGTATAAATAAAATTATTTTTTTGTACTGTAGCTGCCCTTCACTCACTTTGTGCAGACAGTATATAGCCACGCTGATTTATAGAGTCGGGATAATAATTACAAATCTTTCTTCACACGCTTGTGCAGGTGCTAATTTTTCTTACAATACGACCGAACATGTTTGTTATAGTCTATGAGTTAAATATCTGAAACATAGCATGCTTACTTTTATGCCCATTAAGCCAAGCTAACAAACATTACATTCCTGTAAACATGTTGGATATAAATTTGTATTTAGAAGTTCTTTCCTTTTTACTGTATGTCTGTAAATAACACAGTTATCGCC